>JANHGN010020386.1:0-87757 GCA_024605025.1 Megaceryle maxima | reverse complement strand
TTTTTAAATTAATTTTTTTTTATTTCCATGCTCATGCTATATACCCCAAAGGGATCAAAATAGAACAGGAATGAATGACAGCTTATTAAAAGAGGAAAGGGAAATATTGTTCTGATAACTTCTTCACTTCTCTCCCCACTGTTATGTCTTGCTTTCACAGCTCCTAATGATCAATTTTATGATGAATGGTAAGGCACTCATATGACATTGCTGACCTAATTTCTGGTCAACAATACTTGGCTGCATAGGCTCCCAGTCTCATAAGATAACAACCTCTTTCAGTCAGTATGGGCTGGAAGTATAATAGGTTGAACATCAGCCAGCCTAAAGGGAAAGTCTGTAGAAGACAAAGCAATGTACTGGAGACTAAGTGGACTAGAAGGAACAGAGTGAAGTGTAATTAAATATGCAGAAGCTATTTTTTAATCTATTGAAATTAAAGACAATTGAATGGAAAAGAGCCAGGACAGATTCAGTTATGTTACAGATGGACAAGAGAATCTGCACATCAAGGGTTTGGACCCAATCATCGTATTTTTTAATTCTTAAAAAGGTCAAGACCTTGTAGCCCCATAGTTTGGTTTAACCAAAGAAGAAATGGGGCTAGCAAAAATGATGACAGCTGCAAATGGACCACATAGACATGAGACTTCAGAAAAAAAGAAGAGTGAATAAAGAAATAAGCATGAGTTCCTAGGGGGGAACAACATAAAAATAAAATCATCACAGCATGGAGGAATCACACTATAGACCTGATCTCTGCAGAGCTGAAATAACTACAGTAATATTTGGGTCTTAAATGCCTTGGTATTGAGAAAGCAGCTGTGATCTCTACTTGGGAAAAACTAAACCAGCATAATGGTTATTCCTGTCCTTTGTGTCACTTATCTGTAAATTTTGCTGAGAGCTCCTATGGTTTCAGATGTCAGCAGCAGTGGATTAATCCAATTGTGACAGATAAAATGACAATGCTACACACAGAAACTGGCTGCCTGGTCTGAGAATTTCATTTTGAAGTGAATTTGCTGTTCCTTCATCAGTACACCTCTGTATCCATATTGCTGAATAAATGCTCACTTCAGTGCTAGTCATGACGGAGCTACTCCCAAATCTTGAAACCAAAATGCCTCTATATGTTCTTGTGCTTTGCCTTAAGCTTTGAGAAGACACAACATGACTGTAAGAAGTTCTTTGGGTCTCAATCCAGAACTGTCCAGCACAGATTTCTGTGAATATATGACTGAAGTTCCTCCTAAGCTGGTTGTTCAGATTGGGATCCAGCTTAAACCAACATTAGCCATCTCCACAGTCAGGAAAGAGAGGAGAATATACTCCCAAAAGTTGAATTCTCGCTGTGTTTTAGAAACCTGCCATTGGGTCTTGAAAGAAGCTGGATGATGTGCTTAGATGGTATTTTCAGCTGGCCGAAGCTTCAGTTAAAGCAGTTAAAACCCCAAATTGTCTGGAAATTTGGCACCATTATCTTTCCTGAGTTTATGCTTCCGTTCATGGAAGGACTTCCTTGGGGACCACTGCAGACAGTGCACAATGAATGCTGAGCTAAGCAATTTTTTGTCAAGAACCAAAGCCAGTGTATAGTGTCCAAATGAATTCTTTAAAATTGTTCCCTATGATTCAGCCTTTTTGTACTTTTTGATTTTAATGACTTATTTCCAATTTTCCATACATAGTTTGATTACTACTGGTAACCTTCATGATTAAGACTTGTAAAAGTGAAGAATTATAGATCAAAGGACTTGAATGCAATTTTCTGGAGTTTTTAGTTTGGAGACTCATGGAACTAAACACAGAAATTCAGGAACATGCTGTTTAGTTATTTCTTGTTCAAAGGATTTTCATACATTAAACCTCTTATAGGTACTTGGATGAACCATGATGTTTGTAGAGTTTATTTCATATCATAAAAATAGATAAAGGAAGAAAAACTATTAAATCATCCTTCCTAGGGAGAATAAGTAAAAACAGCAAGCACTTAAATTTTCTTTTTATAAACTATTTAGTAATATTTATTTAATGATTGCACAATTCAGCTACTGTAACATTCTTTAATAACTCATAAAGCACATTTTATGCCAGCCTTGAGATTTAATGGCATCACAGTGGGAGAAAAATCTATCTTGACATGAAGCTTCTGAAAGCAATGGGAAAAAGTGAGGCTGAGGGTTCTGTAAGGGAAAAAATAGTCTTTTTATTGAGGTAAATGCTTTCTATCAGCTTCTTCGTCTGTGTACTATAGCCAGGCAGCTATTATATGCAATTCGAGCCTGTCAGTTGAAGAGCACGATGCATATTAGTGGGTAAAATAGTTGTGAGCAAGTTAAATTTAGACCTTATTACCTGCATTATGTTAATGCCTCTAGGTGCTAACAGATTGAAACCCGTTGTGATAGACACTGTACAAGCACATAGCAAGACAGAAGTCATTCAGGGCATGGACTGAATCAAAATAGACAAGACAGAAAAAGGGTAGGAGGTTTTGGGGATGAAAGCAGAGAAAAATAAAGGAACTGGCAGAGCCAAGGGAAAAAACGGCTTATGATTTTTTTGGCAAAAAATATATTTCATCTAAAGGTGAACATTTGTCAAAGCTGTAAAATGTTTTCATGAACTATATTCTTCCCTAGGCATGTGAAAGAGATACACACCAGTTAGTGCAGACCTGGGTTCAAATCTGGTCTGCAAGGATTAAAAGACTTGACTCTTTGGTCTCCTAAAGAGTGACCTAATGACCAAGCTACTGTAGTTCCATATCCCCCAAGATGTTTCCATGAAGACAAAATAGTGAGGCTTTACAGCACTTCACAGGGTTTTGGGGCATAGAAAACTCTAACTTCAGTTTAACTCAATATGCCTGGTACAACATGTGGTAGAGCTTAACACAGAACCTCAAAACATACCAAAATTACTTAGCAGATTGCACAGATCTACTGATAACAATCACTGAGCTCTGAAGTGGCAGGATCATAACTTGAAGTTGTGACAAAGGCAGCAGGGAAGAGAAAACTGATACTGGTCTACTGATGATGGCCATACACTGTTTCATTTAATAGCTAAATACTTGCACAGAATGATGTAACACAAGGAGACACAGAACATGTATGTATGTAGATATCAGATTAGTAGCTGACAAGCTCCATCACATTGTGGCTTTCTTTCTTTGGCTGTTATACAATTTCCATTTTAATGTCCTGAAAGGTGACTATTGCACGGTGACAGACAACAGAGAGTGTTCCCATCTTTGAGGATTTGGAATGGCTGTCATCACACAATGGTTTGAGGCTTCTCTCTAGCCTTGCATTACAAGGATGTTAAAAAATACTCCCCCAGGAACAGCCTAATTCCTCACTGCAGCAGCAAACAAAATGCTGTCATTTTGGTGAGTTTTCTTTTGAAGCTTATACAATGGCTGATGGCATGCCTGAAGGAAGGCAAATATCTCTGAACTGTCTATGTTTCCCCAGAACTCCTTATATTTCAGCACAAGAAAAATTGAATCTTCTTTTCCCATCCCCTTTCCAATTGTATCTGGGCTCCCTGGATACCTGTGAGGCTGTCTGATGTCACCACAGGGTAAGCTGTAAAACTGGATGCATCAGAACAATTTTCCTCTGGCAAGTTCATTTTAATAGTGTCTTCAACTTTACTGAGCTTAATAATGGCAACAGGAAAGCCTAATGAATACAGCACCAGGCTGTGTCTTGGATCTATCAATGGGAATTTACTTTTGGCAGTATCAGAGTACAAAAATGGATGGAAAAGTGTGTGTAACATTTAAGTATTAACACTGAAGCTTTGATATTTTGCCACGTTTCTCTACCTCATCTGACTTTGTTGAAAACTATTGATAGAAAAGCCAGCTTCACTGGATTTACAGTTAACAGCTCTGTCCCTTCCTCTGTCTGATAAAACTGCATCTTGCTTATCATGGTCACATTCTGCCTGCCTGCTAATATACAGAAATGTGTCATCAAGAAAAGCTAATTCCAGTCTAGTCCCAAGAGCAGAATAAAGTATGAACCTGTGAATGTTTTTCTTTAAAAACAACACAAACCCACAACTCCATTTTTTTGTAGCTCTCAGTAAGATGGAGGATTTTTTAGTTTCATGACAAAACAATCTGAACTTCCAGATACCTTCATCCTGCTGAGTTTTGCTTTGCATACTCAATTGTCTCAAGCCCTACAGAACCCAAACAGTCATTACCAAGCTCTAATTATATTTACTCAACAAACCACCCAGTTTGTTTCTGGTCACAACCTGGATGCCTAGGGACAGCAGAGGGAGAACTGAAGACAAGATGCAATTCCAGAGAAGTTCTGTGCAGGGAAATGTTTTTCCACAGTTAAAAGCTGGTAACAAAGAAATAGGCCTTAACTTGACCAGTACTTTTCCTTGCTTTCCAATTCACCTTCCTAACTAGTTCCTTAATTTTCCTAAATTTTTGAAGAACTGAATTACCAGAGTCAAAGAGGTCAAATCAAGTGGTCAGATCAAGCCCATGAACACTTGAAATCAAAACAATCCTGTAAAGCAAAACATCTGAAACTGTCGCAGTTTGGAGTTGGAATATGTGCCTGCAGCAAATGAGTTACATAGCCAAGGTGAGTACAAAGAACATTGCTTTGCAGTTTTCTATATCAGATTATATGGCCCCTATTCATATAAAGGTCTCCAAGACTTTAATTTAGTTATACTCACAACATATTGCACTATGGAGAGTGAAGAAATATTCTCCATTCATTAAGACATAGAGGGACTGAGAGACCAGACCAACACAGAATATATGTAGGCACTTACTTCCCATTGAAATGGCATTAAGGGAGAATTAGAACAAGTAACATGCTTTTGTAATTTATTTACCTATATTGCTATTAGCAATAAAACTCAACAAAAACATACTAGGGAAAAACAATATGAACATCTTCTGCAATATGGGAGCTCAGCAAAGATATATCAGAGTATGTACCAAATACACTCCTTCATTCGGTGCGCCCCTGACCCTTTGTGTTTCTTTGTGACTGATTTTATGCAAACGACCACTTCAATTAGAAACCTGGTGAGATTAATTGGATGGAAAAATACTTGTAATGCAGCAGATAAAGGGAAAAAACCCCACAAAACTCAAAGAGAGCTTTTATCTCTTTGTCTATTGCATCCAAAATAATGCAGGTAGTTACAGGTTTAGTTCAGGGATGTACCCCCTAAAGTGTTTCCAAACTAATAACCTTTGAAACGGATTTCCAGCCTTGGAGAGGCAGCAGGGATACACAAGAGAATAAGATTTGATTTAAGATGAACGCTAGCTCATGCACTCATTAAAGTAGCCTGCTCTACAACAAAATGTCACAGGGTCACATCCAAACTGTACACTCAGAAAAATCTCTGTTTTGATTATTTTACCTGCTCAACCCCATGGGCTACATGAAGTTGCATGAAGTGAACCTGGTGCCTTGATCCTGGAATATCAAATCATTAGGAGTTGGAGCAAATAGCTGCTACAGCCACGTTGCTAGCTACCCTGTGGTAGCATGGCTGTGTGCAAGGTATGCGCACATACAGTAAGGGGCTTCAAGCCTCAGGTTTGCTTTTCTTCCATCAAAGACTATCACACTGAGATTACTGTTAATGTTGGTCTATGTTAGACAGGCTGGTTCATGTTAGAAAAAAAAAGGAAAAAAAAAAATATTAAGAGGAAAAAGAGAAAGCTTCAAGTGACTCCAATATAGATTAAAGCCTTTGCTGCAGACTGCAAGCCATGGAATTTTTTCTGCTTCCTGACTACATTCCAGAGGGTTCATGTAACACACCTAGTTTCCCAGTAGCAGGAGAAACTCAAGATCACAGACAGGAAACCAGTTTTCCAGAGTTTGCTTGAACAAAAAGAAATGATTCACTCAAGTCACCCTACTTCCGTGCTTTGCCTGCTGGTCTTGTTCTCACTGAGCACGCAGGGCCCTGCTCCTGGCAGACTCCAGGCACAATTTCAGCCCTACCCCCCAAGTGGTGCACAGGTACAGAATGAAGCTGATCCAAGACTTGCTGCTGTTGCAATAGGTTTCCCCTATTGCACACTAGGTGCTATATACCCTGGATGCAAAAAATGGGGTAGATTTTGTCTAACTGGCCTCTAATATATCAGCAGCTCTCGACATAATTCTCTGTAAACATCCTCAAAGAGCGCCAAGCATGAGGGGGAAGGGACACATGGTTAGCTTGCTAAGCCTTTCACTTAGGTATAAATGTGATAGTAAGTCCATATTCACAGAAATATTTTCCAAACCTTGTCCTCATTTTGAGCAGTCCCATGCTGATGGCAAGTTTTACTCAAATGATCTGATGATAAGGGTTAGATGTGGAGCTCCAGGCATGCCTGGACCAGCACCTGTATATGAGCAGCACTGAGCTTTGTGTTTGGCTTATATTCACACAACAACTTAGATGAGAATCACTGATTAATGTGTTTCTGGACATTCCAGTTTCCTCTTCCTCCATGTAGATGCCACACAAGTGTTCATGATCATTCTTTAGCATTTACAGCCCCATTTTTTAAGATCAGCTTAAATATAAAAAAGGAAGCATTTGCCTGCTGTGGGTTATAATGTTACCACTCTCTTTAGACAATGGATTAACAATATTTTCATTGCAAGATAGTTGCAAAGAATCCACTTTCATAAGACACAAACTCACTAGCAGTAGGTATTACCCAGAAAGAGTATTCTCCCTAAGCTCATATACATGAAAGTAAAGATGTGATTAGAGATTAGATTTCTTTTTTTTTTTTTTTAATTTTTTCATTTATATCTCCAGAATGTATCACTTAAGCTAAAAACTGAGCTGTGAAATGTAATATTTACTATTGAGCCTCAGCAATACAGGCTGCTCTTATTTACGCCCAGGAGACTTCAGGTCACAGCCCAATGTGAAGCCAATGCCAAAAGATGTGGGTTGGACATAGAGAGTCATCAGTTTAAAGATGAGCAGAGCCAAGACATAATATAGGTTGCTAACTGTTATGGCTCATCCTATCTGGGTGACCAAAGACTCAAGAAAATATGTTTAATTAAGTGAGCACAAAAATGCAGGATCAGAGAAAGAACAAACCATGACTTTCTATTACAGAAAGTCTTGTATTTTTCATTAGAACTCCATTTACCTACATCATACCTTAGTGTAGAACCACATAATTTTTCCAGAATACTTTACTTTCCTACGTCTCTCACTTGCTATTTAAGTAGGGGATTTTACCTCACCAGAGAAATAACCACTGAACTGTTCTTTTGTCTCTCATTCTGCAAATGTATCCCTCTTCAGAAACAATGAACCTGGATCTTTCATCAGTTTTCCAAATATAACTGTGTTATTTCAGAGAAACTTTCTGACCACCTACATCTGAGAGAGACAAGAAGCAGGCCCTAATCCTCTTCTACATGCATGAGTTTCCCAGTCAGATTCACAGAATGGATACATAAAAATCAAGAAGTTTTCTTATACGAAATCAAGTCCCTTTCTTCCCCTCATTGCCAGAACAGTGGGCCAGTTGCTTGAAAAATAAAAACCATGACTCTCCTATCTTCTTTTTCTTCCCAATGGATCGTGGTTTTCCTCAAATCCTGGCTCAAAATACCACCACACTAAAGCATTGCACAAAGTATTAATAAATCAGGCCTTTTAAACAACAAACAAACAAACAAACAAAAACAGCAACAAAAAAACAACACCACAAAACAAAGCAAAAAAATGTTTGAAAGTGTTAGATGGAAAACTCAGTTTTATTCTGCTGTCCTTTAAAACAGTTATTGTGGATGATAGAAATAACTGTTTGTCAATGGAAAAAAATTTTATGGGGCAAAATGTTTCAGCCTAAATTATTCAGCTAATGGTTATTACCTCTGCAAAATGGAATAAAAAGCCATGCGATGCTGCTATGGCTAGAGCAATTTTGCTGCGGTACCTACAGATGTAGTGTGAAATGTCTCCCTCAAGACAGCACTCAGAACTTCAGCTTTCTTGGAGAAAAAGCCACTGCAGAGGCACTTGCATAGTAGATTTGAAGAGCTTGATTACACTCCTGCGTACGCTGCTTTTTCACTTTTGGCAGGAAGTTAGGAGCTGTCTACATGAGCTCAGAATTTTATTTGCAAGGTTCTGCTGCTGGTTTTAAACACTGTTTCTTGCAATGCTAGTTTTTCCTTACTGCTGTTTGGAGGTGTTTTCTGCTTTGATGGACAAGATGCTGGGTATGTGCTTCCTTCTAACAGTATAATTCACAGTTTCCTCAGCCTTCTTGGCATATCAAGCGGGAAATGGCTTATTGTGCACTCTGTGTATGTTCGCTAATTTTGGCAACCTTCGCACTTAGCATAAGGAATGTAGGATGCCTTTGGCTATATGCCCTTCCCAACCCCTAAAAAAAGGCACCTTGTCAGTGGTTAGCTGTGCTGTCAGAATAGAAAGCTTGCCTCTCAGTTTCTGTTGAAATTGCCTCAGTTGGAGTGGGCCTAGACTATATTATGGGGAGATTCTCTACCTGAATCCTTCTCCTGCATGAGCTGTTGCAGCTCCAAGAGGGTCAGGGGAAATCCTGTTTCTCGCACAACCCAGGATGCACCCAGGCTGGCTCTTTGCACTTCTCTGCTTCACTTTCTGCAGCTCCTTTCCTAAGCAAACCTCTGTTGTATGACATACAGGTCCAGCTCCCATGTTCTCACAGGAGCTTTTTCTAACTAGGCGAGGACAACAGCTTTTCCTAGGTGCCTAACTTCCTTTCCCACCTACACTAATACTTCAGCTTAAACAGCAGATGGAACAGTATACTGCGGGGAAGGAGGGCTCTGACACAGCTTTAAATCCCACACAGACAGTAGTGTTTTCTCTCCAGGCTGCCCACCGACAGGAGATGCCTGGTGCTGCCTCTGTGCTAGCAGAGGAGCACCCTCCTCCTTTTGTCCTCATTAGGAGCGTGTGGGCGCTGCTTTCCAGCAAGCCTCAGTGTGCCCATTCTGGCAGTTCCACATCATTAGCAATGCCAACAGGTTTCACATCACCCTTCTGGCTGTCCCTCTGCCACCACCATGCACAGTTGAGCACAGGAAGAGAACAGAAAGATTCTGATCACAATGCATGGATATGATGTCTCAAAGTCTCAGATGATCCTACAACTCAAATAATTACCTTTCAAGGCTCCCTCACATATACATATATTTAGACATACATGTATATATATACATGCCTTAGTTCTTGGATGGAAAAGTCATCTATAGTGCTAACATGTATTTGACTACTTGATAAAGATTAAGATTTAACATCCCAAGTGTGTGTTACAGTAAGGGGTCCACAGGGCAGGACTCATCTGGAAAATGTTTATCTAAAGCAGATCTAAACTAAGAAGTGAAAAATCTGCTGCTGGCAGAAGACCTCATTTTTGGGGGAGTGCTAAGTATCTGTCATCCATCCATATTTCTTTGTCACTAGTAACTCCTAAAAAATTTAAACCAAAATATCTTTAATGTGTTTTTGCAGATAAGTCAAGGGCCATTTACCATAATTCACAGCGTAGCAGTGAGCTGTAGATAACGCTTTCAGATCCATTAGAAGGGGTTTAGCTATTCAGTAGTTATGAACTTTGAAGGGGACAGGTATGGTCAAATACATCCTGCTCTTTCAAATGCTCCTGCTCAGCATTACTAAGCAAAGTGCTTAAAATCAGGAAATGTTAATATTAGGAACACATGTATCACCACAGAACCACTTTCTTTAGTGACTGATCACGTACCGTGACACTGTCACAATATATTTCAAAAGTGATACAGTCCTTTTTTATCTATGACAGAGATCAAAAGATGTAACAAAAATAATGATAGTGATGATAGTGGCTGAAAGCAGAAGTTGCTGTTACAGTCAGGACTGTATAGCACAATCTTTTCCTGGAGCAGTTAACAAAAGCTTTGAGCTGGAGTCTAAAGCTCTGCTGAAAAATGAGTCTTCAGTATCTGAGGGAAGAGAAGAGGATGCTTCCTGACAAGTGTGAACAGCTAGAGGTATATTTTCATACTCAACATTTCAGCAGCACTACCAGCTGCTACCATTACCTCTTCCTTCTGCTTGCCCTTTCCCACCACTGATATGGATGGTTCAGCTTCATTAGGTTCGGACTTTGATCCACATGACTGCATAAACACTTGCCAGAAGAGTGACTTGAGGCTGATACCAAGTAGCCAGTGATACTGAAGTGCTGAAGTATCAGCCACCTTCACATGGGTCACATTTAGTAGAACACAATAAAATTGAGAAAAAAAGTTTAAAAAGTAAATGAATATAACTATACATTTAATGAAGCTCTGACTTTTCCTTCTGAAACATCTAACGACTCCAGTTTACTCAAATCTCTGGAAGAGTCAGTGTGACCTAAATGGCTCACAAGATCAAGGTTAAAATTAAAACTTCTAATGACATTCAGTAAGATTGAAGATATTTCATCTCCTATCAAGAAAAAAAAAAAAAATAATTTAAGTGCTTTTGAAAATACTGTTATTTGACTTCTAAGCTTGTCAGGACACCCAACAATGTCCAGGAGCTGTGTAAAATTTGGAAGTGCTCAGGGTTTGAAAAAAAACTACTGTAGATAAGAATATGTATTCTGAGAGTCAATCCATAAGTGGAAGAGAAATGAAATGGGTTGTATGCCATTTTTCATCACTACATGCATGATTTCACTTTTCAAATAAATATCAAACTTAGGAAAACTTATGGATCATACTTTACACATTAACTGCTAAATACCTTATCGATAAATGTTTCTGTATCATATCACATCATATTTACAGTGCTTAATATACCCATTGGGAGACATAAACTTCTATAAAAAACTTCTCTGATAAAATATTGGTCAGCAATTCCTTAAAAGGTCCTTAAATATTCAGTCATCTGCCCACTTTTTAAAGTAAACTGACATCAGTGAAGGCAGTTTTCTTCAGAATTATGTTGTTTCCTATGTGGATTATGCAGCTTTACCCTATTTTAACCACAAAATCTGCACACATACTGACAAAGTGATAACCTGTAGAGTTATAATAAAGATGATTTTAAACCAGGATTCACTAAATGGGTAATTTGCTACAGTCTTCAACATCACTGTTAATCTAGATTCTCTCAGGCAAAACAAGTGGTTTTGTCACGTCTAAAATATGAGCCAAATTTAAGATTTGTTACCTGAAATACTGGATTATTTTTTTTTCCTAAGTTCCTAATGAAGAAAAGATTGAAATCACTTTCAAGATATTTCAGGTTTTTAACAGCATCATTGAATAATTATTTAATTATATTATTAATATGACTTATATTAATTATTGATATAATAGCTTATCAATATAGTATATTAATGTAATAACTATTACAGCTTTAAAGTTGATACATAACAGATGCAAAGCTGATGTTACCTATTTATGAAAAATTTTAAATAAAAAAAATTCTCACTCAAAGTCTGAGGTAGGAAATCATTTTCTTGAGCTGTGGGCACACGGTCACTGTGGAAATTATTGTGGTAAGAGAAAAACTATCTTCCCCTTGTTTATTACTAGCTATTTAGCTGAAGAACTAAATAAATGAGTAAAAATAGAAAAGGATGTAAAACCATAAAGAACAAATGCACATTTCTACATTTAAGATGAGCAAAGTGCAGAGCAGAAGACACGGGATGGTCCCTTTTCTGCCAAAAAAAATAGCACCTGACATTATAGAGAGTCAAAAGCAAAATATGAACCTAAAGATTGCTAAACCATACAGGAAACACAAATAGTAGTTTAGCTGCAAGTCATGGGACACACCATGTCATTCTCTACTCACCTATAACTCTTTTGAGCTTTGGAAACTACACTTCAGGAAAAAAGTTGAGTCATTCCAGCAGCGAGAAAGATCAAAGTACTAAACTTATAGGATAAGGTTGAAAGATCTGGGGCTGTGCAGACTAGAGAAGAGATGGCTAAATGAAGGGATAACAGTCTTCAAAGTACATAAAAGGCTGTTGCAAAAGAGAAAAGGAATAAGCAGGTTTTGAATACTTATTTTCAAGAAAAGTAATAGTAATGGGCTTAATCTGCAACAGAGAATTAGATGGGACAGAGGGAATGTTCTGTAAAACTGCGGATAACTAAGCCCTGAAATAGATTGTGTAGGGAGATGGGGAATCTCTGTCTTTAGAGAATTTAAAGACTCTGTTAGGCAAACATCTGATGCAAATTATATAGGCATAATTTCTAATGCCTAGGGGCAAGGACTCTGTGGATTATCTATGCCACAGATATTACCTCAGAGTGAATCCGGGGAGCCTGTACAGACACACCCGGATCACCCCAAGGGCCTATCAGTCTTGGGAGATCACTTGACCTTCACTACTGGCCTCGCCAACAGCCGCAGCAAAGCCAGTTTTGGGAAAGGGAGAGATGTCAGTGATTGTAATTTTCCCTGCAGGGTCTACTGCAGAGAAAAGTTATTGCTGCAGAAAAGAGGGATGCCCAGAGCCATCTCTGAACTAGTGCTGCACCATGCTGGAGCCCAAATTTTGGAAGGTGATGGGAGTAAGACACAGACATAGGGAGCAAAATGTGGTTCCATGCTTTGCTGTCACTTCAGAGTGCTCTGCAGCTCCCATGTTATTCGTGTCTCCTTACAGTCAACACAGTCTCAGCCTCCTGATGATGCCCCACTAATAGGAAGTTGACAAGCAAAACCTTCTTGATGCATGTCCAGTCTTGTTTTCTGTGACTACAACACTAACATGACAGTACTTCAGCCATTCTGAAGTTTTGGATCTGTTAAATGGAATTGTAGTGGACAATGTCCAGGAAACAAGTTATTCATTGAAGGGAAGTTGCAGACATGAAAATGGGATGCATAAAAACACGGGAGAAATCAGCCTCTTTGCATAAAGGTATTAAAATTGTCCAAGCTTGTCCCAGTGAGAAACATTCTGTTTGGCTACAGGATTCTATTTCATTTGGGAAAGGCTGTCACTAAATGCCATCTGTAAAAAATCATCCCCAAGAAAGAGCAAGACCTGTGATGTTAATGTCTCAAAATCCATTTCTGTGGTGTTGCTTCCCTACTCCCCCATGCCTGGCTTGTGAATTTGAATAAATTATACAAGCCAGCATGACAAGGGAGCATTAATGGGCCATTTACCACCTGAGAAGTGCATTAACGGGTCATTAATGTGTACCCTGCAGTGTTCCGCTGTTAGGACTAAGTAGATATTTCATATTTGTAAAAAGATTATTCCTTTTTTTTAAATAACCAAAATTTTTTACTTCCATTTTTTCTCCCTTCTTCTGAATAAATCTTTAGGTTCTAGGGGAATGACAATTCATGAAAAGAGAATGAAAAGACGGTAAAATAAGAAGAGCAGCTATTATTCTGTGGACATAATTCTCCCAGCTGATGCACATACATAGCTAGGAGGATGAACATGCCAATTCTGTGATCTTATCTCTTCTTGCAGGAATGTGACAGAAGTTTCACAGAAGTTTCAGCTGAGATACTAATGGCCTTAATTAATCAGACTGACCAGAAGAAAGGTTGAAATCAGTTGAGGGCTCTCCTGACTACTCGATACTGCACAGAGAAGATGCCTAGTACTTCATACACATAAGCCTGGATGGGGAAGGGAAAAAAAAAAAAAAAAAAAAAAAGGTAACCCGGTACATGAACTCGTGCCTGGATTAGTCTTTGTAGGGAGGAAAAACTGGACAGAAAGGTCTTCAGAGTCTTGCTCTCAATGAAACCGGTGGTCTCTGAACACATGAGGCACTGTTGAGTTGTTCAGTGCTGAAATGAACCAGAAGAATCAAGAGTTGACAAAATGTTGTTCTTGCAATATCAGAGATGACGTAATTTTTCTCTTCTGCATAATCTCTTACTCTTGTCTATACAAGTTTGGGAATGAAAAAATAACATTTTAATACCATCAGAGAATTCATTGTTCTATCACAAATGTGTCTTCGTCAAATGAATGCAGATGTTCATGTCAGGACAGGAGTACTTTGTAATTGGAAACCAGTTGAAAATAGCAAAAAGTGTATTCCTACCATGCCTTAAATTGCCTGTAATCCCTGAAACACAAGCAATTTGTTCAGCTACACTAAAGTCTTTGGCTTGATTACTTCTCAGCCTGACAACAATAACTTGGAATTTCTACAGAGGGAGCAAGTGCTTTTCTGAAGATAATTAGTCCCCTTTGGTGTGCTCTAAGATTTTTTGGAAGAGAACAGTACCTGTCTAGTTCTTATGTATTCACTGAGCCTAAGGAAAAAAAACCAGTAAAAGACACTAGAAACTTTTAAAATACACGCTGAGTGTACTCCTCCAGAAAGTGGACCTGACACTGAGATCTGCTCATCAGGAGATGCACTGAAACTGGAAAATGGACAATATTATCCTCTTTAGATTTTTTGATGATCACTTCTGAACTTTATTTTTTACAAATAAGTGGAAATGTTGTAAATCACAGGTAAAGACTATTAAAGTTGGACTTTGCAGTTACTGAAAATAATGACATCGACCCCGATTGCTATGGCAAAATATGTGCAGATATGTAAGAGGCCTACAGAATCATTAGGTTGTAACGAGAAACACCAAGGACAAGAGTGATGTAACTCGAATTTCATGAAGTGGCAATTTCATCAGAGAATTCAAAACAAAAAAAGCAAAGAAACAAACACACACGCATTGCACACACATGCCCAAAACCCAAGAGTGGAGGAAACAAGCGGATAGAAAAAGGTTAACTTCTCCAGCCCTGCTCCAAGTAGAAAGTTAACAAGTAAAACAGCTTCAGTATTTCTCCTTCATGTAGTTCTTTCACTGGTGTCTGTGTTTAAGAGCTTGCTGGCCTGAATTTACAGATGATCTTTATCTGCTGCTTTTCTCTGAAGTACAAGTATATGTAAAAGAGGTCATAAATCAGAAGAAGATATCTTTGTACATTGTTGGAGCTCTATTACATACAGAAGAAAGCAGATTTGAGAAAGTTTTTCATAGCAGTTTGTGACCCAGAAAGCAATTCATCAGTGCCATCACTAATGAAGTGAGCACTGATGATAATGTGAGGTCAGAGATCAGGTTAAGTACCTATGACATATTCACACACTACCAGGAAAAAAATCGATCAGTGTCTTGCTTTCTTAAGAGTTTCTTTGTGGCTCTGTGTCCAGGTACTTACATATGACAGAAGGAGACAGATTCTCAACTCAATTGAACTAAGGTCCTATTAAGATCTTATCTAACCTCTACTGAATTTAATAGCCCAAATGAAACATATTGCTTCAACCCACTCCATCTGTAAGGCATTATTATTGAGTTTGTAGTGAATAACTATTTATTATTTTCTTAATTTTCAGTCATAGCACAGAATTTTTTAACATAGCAACCTTCCAGTGAGTTTGGGCTCCAGGATATATGACTGTCTTTTAAAATAAAAAGCCCTAGTAATATAGTGAGAGGAGTAAGCCAGTTTGCAGCCTATAGATTTTCAAAAGGGAATGGTGATTGAACTGACCATGCTATGAATGGCTTTTAGTTTGAGTGCTAAAGGAAATGGATGTAGCAATAATTCCATGTTACCTATTAAATGTTAATTTCGGAGACATTCTTTGCTTAGTGTTTGAAAGGACAAAATTTGAATTCTCATTTCCAGAGAAGGCAAAGGCATTTATAGCAATTGCCTTCGTGTAATTGCTAGAGTACAGACTGTATGCAGGGGCACAGGACAATGCATCTCGTAAGGAGTCAAAGATAAATGACTTAATCGGAGATCTACAACTCTAATTATATACATCTCTCTATCCTAAAGGGTTTTATTTTGCTAGTTGCTTTTAGAGCCATTAACAAAATGTTGCATTTTATCTCTGTTAGTGTGGGGGTATGTGCAAAGACTGCATATATGCCTAAAGCCTATTTTTATATTGAGTGAGTCCTAAAATGGAATTCAAATGCAGTTTGTTTCTGTTACAGTGCTGCGATCATTCCAAGTTATTATTTAAAAAAAAAAATATTGATAATTACATTTCTGCCTTGAAAGGGTATGTAAGAAAGGAATAGAATTCATATTAAAAAGGTGAATTAAGAAATATTTACAAAGGAGCAAGCAAAGAATGAATCTGGCTACAAATGCATTATCTCCTTAGCAACACAAATTGCAGTCTGAGCTTTCTGTTTCAGCTTAAGTTCTGTTGGCTACAAAACCAAGATCTCCTCTGCTTCCACACTGAAACTGATACTGTGACTTCTCCATCCCAGTAGAAATGTGTAAAGATTTGCCTGCAAGGATGGAAAATAATGGTTCATCTGATAGATGAAGATCATCATCACCATTCTAGGAGGATCCACATCACCACATAAGTCTGTTGAGTTACATGATGTAACAAAGTATGGGAAAATATTACTGCTACTCGGAGTTGGAGTGGCCAAGGGTGTCTCAGATGCATTCAACTTCCAATCAAATACGGAAGGTTTGATATTAAAGTGACGTCCTCCACTTCTGCTGACAAAGATGAGAGAACAGGTCACAAAATCCACAGAAACAGGTTCTGCATCTACAGGTTGTTCCCCCTCTGAGCGCTACAGCAAGTCAATAACTGTGTGCAAAACCTTTCTGGGAAGCAATCAGCACCATGGGGCTGCAGGTCTAGAAACTTTACGCATGAGCTCATACCAATGCAGATAATTCCTGTGTTTGATCACCTCTGATTGCATCAAAGTGGAATTCCTGAACAAGTGACTCTTCTGAGGACAAGGTTTTTTTAAGCACTACATTAGTATATGAGAAAGGAGATGTATCTTCTACTTGTGTTACTGTCTGCCCACTTGGTAGATACATTTCCTATGGAAGAATCATATCTTCAGATATGAATCTTCAAAATTAAAACCAAAACAAAACCAACTGGGAGAATGATGAAATCATTTCTAAATCAATTATTTGACTCAGGATTCTTAACATTGTCCAGGAGAGCAGACTACCTGTCTTTCTTCTTTGAAACTAGACACATTGCACCATGGTGAACATGACTAAGTTTTCATCATAACAAATACAATTTATTTTAGGAAAGGAATACTCCCACCCCAAAAACTCCTGTAAAGCAAACTGTGCAGCCTCAACTACCCAAACTAAAAATGTCAATTCTTGTTAGCTTGAAGGATGCACTAAGCACTATTCTTGAGAATCACTATGTTTTAGTTTGGAAAAAAAAAAAAGTCATAGCAAAATTTTAACAAAATAATTTGTTTTATGAACTGCTACTACAAGTGATTCTTGGTGAACAAAATGACTTGAATGTTTGCCTTACTGTCAACCGGCATGATAAAAGACCATGAATTTTTGAGCACTCTATCTTATCCATTTTGTTATAACTATTTGGGTCCACACTATTTGACTATGCACTCACTCTAGAATTTTGATGAAAAGGTGCATATTGTAACAAAAGAAGAAAAAAGCCTTTGAACATAGACAAGTAGAAATGAAGGATAAAAAAAGAAGAAAAATATGCAAATTATATCTAAAGTAGTTTACTCATTAAGTTTTCACTGTAAATCAGAGATTAAGGGCAAGTTACAAACATGGCTGATTCTACTAAAGCTGGTAGAATCCAAAGTGATCAATTGCCCACACTGTGTCTTTGACCAAGAAATCCAGAAGAACCAACCTTTATCGTATATAATCTCAGGGCATTCAGAATAGGTTATAAGCATCAAGCCAGAAAATAATTATTGAGAACATCAATCAACATAGATTCTTTGTTCTCTTAATCCTTATGGTCTAACTTTGTGTTCTCCAAGCTACTTGGCCCTTCAAAGCACAAGAGGTAATTGAATTTCAATCACATCATGGTCTGATTCAAAATAACCCATAATGGCTCTCATTTCAATATTGCATAGTGCTGATTTTTATTCTGGGTGCAGTGTCTATTCTTTGCTGTAGGAATTTCCATAAACTCTTGCACTGAATTTCAGAGAATAAGTCTGTCTAATGGAGCTGAACATTGAGATTTTTTCCCCATGACTTATGGGTGCAATTTGAAAGGGGGAGGGGGGTGGTGGTGGAAATGTAACATGTAAATGAAAAGCACATACAACACTATGTGATGATAAACAGTCCTTGCAATTTGCTTAGCTATAGCTTGTTCTTCATTCCCAGTGGCACTAGTCACTTTTATTATGACAGCTAAGTTTTATTCTCAGGATTGTGCAGATTTCTCACCTGACTAGCTCATGACTGTATCTTTCAGGTCACAGAGCAACACAAACTGGGGTGAATTGAGTGAACTTTTCTTGTTCTGATGCCTGTTCTCTGTCATTCTTTAATTTCCATTTCTCAGTCCTGCCAATAAGATCAATTTCCTCTCTCTATTTTTTTTTAAAGCCAATTAGAACAATTCACGTGCCTTCTTTCACAGGGCATCTTGTGCATCGTGTCCTCTCCACACCCTAAACACAGACCACTTATGCTGTTTCCATGAACTGAGTTGACTGGTATGTGGATCACCAGACATCTGTTTCCTTGTTCTTTCATCACTATATCCATCTTCACATTGTGAGCATTTGGAAGTCACATTTTCTGTGTTACTTCCAGCAGACAATTTGCTGCAGTATGAGTTAAAGGACATGGGAGACCATTAGTGACATTTATCAGTAACAATTTATGTAACTTAAAGGGTAGAGCATTGACTACAGTTCAGAAGTTCAATTATCAGTTCTGCTGCTGGTCTGCAGAGTTACTCTGGGCTAGTTGCTGCTGTCTGGTGTTTTAGTTTTCCACATGTAAATGAACAAATTATGCTACTCTGTGAAATCCTTAAATCACATATAACTTGTCTACGAAAGACAGGATACCTAGATAATAGTCTCTGCTATTTTACACATGCTTATAAATATCTGGCAGGGAGATACTTGCTGTACCAGTTCAACAGTATAGCTTCTATTTCTGAGTCCCTGGCTTTGAACCAGATTGGTAACATCATCTCCACAACTCTGCTGAGCAATTTGTAATTGGCTGTTTCAGGACTGGAATGACAGTAAGAATAGACTTGGAATTTGTTCTATCAGTTTCTACAAATGCTGACCTTCTTTTTCAGGGCTACAAACTCACATTGCTCCCCTCAACTGCTTTTCCTTAATAAAAGAAATACAGATTAGTTTCACAATCCATATCTGCACAGACAGATCAGGAAATCAGAAAGCTTGGATAAACACCAGCCAAGTCAGACAGAAAATTTAGTTATAGTAAGCAGACTACATTAAAATCTGTATTAAAACCTAAATCACAATGGGTTTTTTTCAGGGTTGGTAAGAGCATCCTTAAATATTGCTGCTGTATTTGGCTATGTCAATTACTGTTAGGATACGCTTTGGAAACTTCACTGTGCCAAAAGTGAAGAGTAGATTGAATCCTCTCCAGAAATTTTGCTTCACTGATGAAAATCTGTGCAAGCTTCCCACACAGCTCATGGTCCGTTCACCAGCTCAAAATATCAAGGACACCTATGCCTTTGAAATCATCTCCACCTAGTAACGTACGCTATTTAGGTCATTTAAGCAGTAAAAAAATCAGACTCCATATTGCTCTTGCAATGCCACTCATCAGACTTAAGACCATCTCTGCAGACTACAGGTTTGGGATCTAGTTTAAACAAGAAAAGCCTCCCTAATCTGAACGTTTTCAAGTAGATCTTTTAGTTGTCAGATGAAAACATGGTTTTCACATTACCCACAGCACTTGAATATATTTATTTATTCCTCATCATCTTCCTTTGTTAACCTTACAATGCAGAAATTTTATTATTTTCCCTTCTCAATTTTACCTTCAAGAAACAAAGAAACAATTTTTTAAAATAACAGAACAATTTCCAACTTCCCCTCCAATCAGAAGGGAACCGGAGGTCAAGTCCCTGAAGACCATCCCGTGTTTTTGACCATTAAAGCAATAAAGATGAGGTGAAGTGTCCTGGAAAGATAGGTTTTGATACTCTAAGTGATCCACTGGGCAAGTAGAAGCTCAGCAGATTTTCTCATAGATTCTTACTTGTGTTTATGTGAAAAATTTGTATATCCCCAACAATTTTAATGGAATGTTTTAAAATTTCCATAATTTCTCTGTTTTCCCCTACAAAGAAATGACACTCAAGCAAGAGCCACTTAGACAGAAAATTCCTAGCCAATTTTATATCAAATACTGGTGGAGTATTTGATGGGTTATAAAGCTGAGTTTTCACAACACAGTTAAACACACATGGAGACTAGACACTTCCCCTCTGAAAAAATAAAAATTGAAGTCTGTAGGTGTCTGGCTGTAAATAGGTTGGTAATATTTCCTCTCTCATCTTCCCTCTTTTTATATTTTTCCCTAAGAAACAAACAAGCAAAAAAACCCAACCCTGGGCTTCTTAAATCTGTTTGAAATGCACGTTGGCCAAGGAGCCGTATTTACTCTCATCTGCGGAGGCAGCTGCTCGCCCACCCTTCTGTCTGGAGAAGAGATAAATACAGAGGCTCCACAGAATTTTTTGGTTTTTTCCAGTGTGCTTGCCTACTTAATCAAAATCTACCACTGCTGCCAACTGTCAGCAGACTTATGGTTTATAAATGCTGTAGTTCAGCAGGCTCTAATGCTGTATGTTATCTTAAAATAATAATAACTTTCATCTTGAGCAAAATCGAGGTTTTTTTTGTATGAGAAGGAGCACACTTGCTAATGTTCAGCTTTATTTTAGTTTTATAACAGGCTGGAAGTTTAAGTTGAGGGTTGAGCATTCGTATTTTGTGTGAAGGTGCTAGAGAAGAAAGCTACTGAGTTTTCCTTGATGTTATCCTAAGATTCAGAGAACTTGAGCAGGGAAGATATTAATATTATTTAACATCATACAATTACATCTAAGTTTCCCTAAACTTAAAAGATCCAAGGTTCACCAGAGACCTGTTCACAGAAGAAGACTTAACACAAGCGCTTTGGATTAGTCTGTGTAGGGTAGCACCTCATTAACTAAGAGGGGAGACTTGTCTCCCAGCTTAGGTAAGAAAATGGTTAAAGAACTGGACAGGTTGAACACCTTTTGGTTCTGGTCTCAGCCCTGCAACTTCTTTCATATATGAAGGTATCCTGCTTTGAGCAGAAGGTTGGACTAGAGGTCCCCAGAGGTCCATTCTAACCATATTTCTTTTCTTTGATGTAGAAAGCAATCTCCTTGGGACATAAACCAGGGTCTCGTCTATTAGCTTTAGGTACAGTATCCCACATTCTGAAGCTCTGCTTTTTTTACTGAGGTGGGGAGATGTAAACAGCAATGCAATAGAAACATTAAAAGATATAAATGCCGTACACAGGGCTTGTCAGAATGCCTTTTACTGGAAAGGGTCCACTAAGTCAAAGTGCACCCTTCCAGACACCTCAGATTAGAAAACAGCAACATGCAAAGAACTTAAAAATATAATTTGAAGTATCATAAAAAGGAAAAGAAAAAAAAAAAAAAAAAAAAGCAGAGAGAAGGCCTCTAAACAAGACAAGAAAACCCCCACCTTTCTGAAAAAGAACAATCCTATCAGACTTAAAAGCAGATCAGCATTTCAGAAAACGCTCTTTATTGCATTCTTGTGAGCAAACCCTTAGTCGTGCAAACCCTCCATGGGTCCATGCAAACCTGGGGCACATGGTGCATGGCTGGACTTGCAGAAGGAAGTCCTTACACTGGTGAGCAGTGACAGAATGTTTTTGAAATGGCCTGCAGTAGGCCAAGGAGTAGTATGCTGTCAGAAACATCTGCTCTTATAGTATCCCATGATTTTGAAACTTCACAAGAAATATTATTGCAGATTTTAACACTTCAAAAACCAGAGATAATTAGAGGAAATCATCCAGGAATGAAAAATCATTATTAAATCTGCAGCAAGCTATCCAGCAGGGTGTTTTGTTAAGACTGGGCTTTTAAAGAGGAGCCTAAACCACTAACACAATATTGACAGCGGTTTTAATGAGGAATTAAAACTGTGACTACACACGAAACTTTAGTAAGAAGGGGCTTCTTCAGACAGAGCAAGAGCAATTGAGAATAGCTCTTGTCTAGCAATCCCTGCTTGAACTATGACACTTGATTACCTCTAAGGAAAACTAAATCTCAGGTTTTGCTGCAAAAATTTCAAATACTGAGACTGATTTTGCAACTATCTTCACAGTGGGGTACCATGGGATTTTAAATTTCAGTTTTACTCACACCTTGCAGATGGAATAACAGTGCTCAGTAAACAAAGGAAAGACCAAACCCTGCAATTAAGAAGGTTTGCACTTTCTTCTTAGGGCTTTTAGATTTCCCTTGGTCTTGTCTTCAGTCTCTTAATTTTAAGTTAACTTATCTCTGAGCTTGGCAGGTTTTCTGTCATGAGAAATAGCTCTGTGCTTTCATTTGTGACTAGGACTGACCTACAGCTGAAGACTAGTTAAAAACCCATGGAAACTTATTTTTCAGTTCTACTGTGAATTTCAGACCCACACCCAGAAATTTCCTTCCAAACTTGTGACTTGAGTTTTTGCAGCTCTTGTTTAACAATACAGCTAAATTGCTAATTTAATTAACTGCGTGATCACATGGACTGTCAACTCTAAGCCTCTTACTGCCTTTTACTGACAGTAGTAGGTGAAAGCAAGAGTGTCAGTAGACTCTAAATCAAAGGTAAGAAGGATCACAGTTACTGTGTCAGGTGCCATTTCCACAGCTCAGACAAAGACTATTTAAATGTGTTTACACTCTCCAAATGAGATTTAACACACAGCCCTTTTCTAGTGTTTCCTGTTTCTCCCATGGGGATAAGACATGTAAGAAGGTGGTCAGAGTTCTCCTGGGATAGGAATAAACATATCAAAACATTAGGAGTAGTCAGGAATGCATCAGCTTGGCACAATAAGGAAGCCTGAGAGTACACTTTCCTGTACTGAAGCCAAAGGGGTGTGGAAAAATATCTTGTTGGTCCTTAGGATAAATCCTGCCCTTTATGTAAATTAGAACCAAATTCAAGAACTGTGGCATGTCCAAGTGTGAGTAACAGCTGGGACATATTGCACAGCAGCTGCCAATATCAATAATTTATTATTAATTGGTTCCACAGCCATTTCTGAAACAGTCATGCCACGAAACTGTGCAACAGGATAACAGGATATTATAGGGAATGGTAAAAGCAGGCATTTCTATACTGCTGTCCTAGAATTTCCCCAAATATTTGTGTATTACCCACTTGGCTGCAGCTGGCTTTCTTTGAGATACAAATGTTATTACAAAATACAACCACACAACAACAACATAAGCAGCAGCAAAGTCAAACAAATCCATGAAGTTTTGTACACCACAAGTACAGGAAGACATAAAGGGAGGTGGAATACACTCTAACCACAAAGCCATTTTGCAGCAATTGTACAAACAGATATGGTTTCTCATCAGAATTAAATGGAGTTTTGGAAACCTTCCTGCTTGAATTTGTGGGGACTGGATTCACTTCTGTTTTGATATTGTATCTTATCAATTAATTTGACTGAACTTCCTGAGCAAGTTATTAAGTTCCCATGCCACTTCCTCATTATCTGTAAAATAGGGCTAACAGTATTAGCCCTAGTACTTTACAAAGGAGATCAAGAATTATATAGAACTAAGTATAATTCATAAATCCTGGTAGAAAACTGCATGCCAACATTTTCCTCTTATCTGAAAACCTTCAACCTCCCTTCGGTGTCATTAAAAGAAGACATATTATTTTATAAAACCAAAATGGTAAGCATTTAAGATAATTATTTGCCTACAATCATAGCCCGACTGCCATTCTCCCTGTTTTCTAAAAGGAATCTATTTTTGAAGGTGACCTGCATTACTGCAGTGTTAATAAAAATGCACTGTGTGTAATCGGTTATTATTTTATCTCTAAGCATATGCAGTCGCTCAAAAGGTGTAAGCATTCTCAAGGGGAGCATCGTGCCAATAAGAGGAGACTCTTCTTTAGGAAAAAAGGGGGTCAAATCTTCCCCCAAAGTACGAAGTCCCTAGTGATACTGATCTATTTAAACACAGCATAATGTATTTCATATTTCAATTGTTATCATGTCTTGGACTTTGCCACTCATTTTATTTTTTGTCGCAAGAATAACTTACTTTCCTGTCGCTGTAGCTGCAGGTGCCTCTGAGATCTCATTGACCACAGTTCAGGTTAAAATCTTTCTCATGATAAGGGTTACTTAAAAATAATGCTGAGCTGCTGAAAAGTAATTTAGTTTTTAAGAAAAAATGACCAAACTTTTGCATCCTTCTTGTTTTGCTTTCAGTCATGCTCTCTTGATGTATTCCCCCAAAATTTGAGATTTGTAAACAAAAGCATCTCCTTTTTTTTATGTTTAGTCTTAGCGTATGTACAAGATTCTTGGGTTACAGGAAGGACAAACCCCACTGATTTCTATTTCCCAGGAGGAATTTGATGATGAAATGTAAGTAGCTATGGAAACAATCTCTTTTGTTTCCTGGACAATAGCCTAAATTTCTAAAAGCTTCCACTCATAGGAAAGGACATCACGCCCTTATAAAGGCACTATTGCAATACCTTTCTCCACTGATACACAATATGCTCCACTCCAAAATAGACAAAACAGCAAGTTTCTTGCACTGGAGCGCTGTGTTTGATCAGTGGAGAAAGGCAGGGAGAGAAGGTGTCTGACTAACACGCATCCTTCAGCCTGAGCTGTGCAAAGGGAGTAAGATCTATTTAGAGGAACTCTTCTGAGTCACTTTTGGCCTGTGTTGGGGACCAGAAAGGCCACAAGAAGTCACCGCTGCCTGACACCTTCTCCCCACCCAGCGTCCTAGATGTGGCAACTATGTGCAAGATTCAGATTCAGTTTTTACAACAAAATTAATTTAGATTGTATTCTCTGTTGGCATCATTTAATAGATGGCATTTCATGGATTAGCAACAGGAGGAAGTTATGCCTTTTCAGTGTTTATTCCTTGGTTAGGAGTAATTTTGAGTCCTAGTGTTAAGTTTTGTTATTTCTGTGCAGAGCATGATTATGTATTTAACAAGCCTCTACTGTAAATGAAATCTGGTGATTTTATAGAAAACATCCAGCCAACAATGATTAATAAGGTAACAGAGAATACAAAATATTTTAGTTCAACTAGCGCATTCACCTTCCACTCTTTTACGCAGATTCTCATATCTACAGGGGAAAATTCTCTTCTAAAAGAGAAGAATCTTAAAAAGAAATACAAATATGCATATGTTGATATTTGAAAATAGTGTTTGAAAAAATAGTATTTGAAAATTTCTCTGCACATTGTACAGCTTTGGTCAGGGTGTGATGGGCATTTCATAGCGATGACAGCACAAAAGAAAAGTGATATTGGTTTCACGTTCACCTTATGACTAGTTTGAACTTTATAAAATATATTAATTCAGTAAAAAAAAGAGGCCCTGAGATACTAATCTTTTATCTTGCAGTGTCCAATTCAATATGGGAATCCCTTCTGAAGGGACAGTAGCAAAGACCAACCATAGCTGCACTCTTCCCAGTTAACTGTGACTTTTCGCCCTAAAAAGGCAATACAAAGGGGATCAGTTTGACACAGAAACACTTCACAACTTGTGATCAGATGTTCAGGTGCTTTAAAGTGCCTGATCTCCATTAATTCCTGGGAAAATACAGAGATTTACATCAATTTAAGTTTGGCCTCCATTACCTGAAGGCCAGAGCCATAGCAGATGAAAGCTTGAACTGGGCCTGGGAAAGTCAGGATATACCTTCTGCCTCGACACTGATTTCCAGTGTGACCTTGGCAAACGTCACTCTATCACCTTCTGCTTCAGTTTCCTTTTCTACAAGAACAGGGCAATGACATTCATCTCCTAGAAGTGTTTTAAAGTCTTGTGATGGAGAGTGAAAATGAGAGTGGCAAATATCTGTATCAGCATAGGGAATAATAATGCAACTACCAACTGCAAATATTGTGAAGAATGGGAAAATAGATTTTCTTCATCTGATTTGTTCCCTCCCCAGCAGATTTTATTCTTATCTAAAACTTCCTCTTGAAAATCCCATTTAGTTTTATAACATGTTTGGGAATCCTTTAGAACAGTATATACTTTATAAATGCAAGAAAATACCCAGCCTTTCCAGGCTTCTGCATCTAACTAACATTCATCCAAAAATGTAAACAGATTGAAAATTTTGTCATAAATGCTCCATTTCTTTCCCCAGCGTTCCATAACATTTGAGTGGGAAAGCAAAAGAACTGATCTAACTACATTTGTTTATTGGTAGGTTACAGAGAGCTCATTAAATCATGTGCACGAGCTTGATGCCCAACACTTATGTCTACTACAAAATTAATTCAGAAACAGAGGGAATATTCTTATGCATTTAGGGCTTTAGGCACCAGGATATTTGGCTGGGATATATGAACACTGCCCAGTCTAGAACAGAGTCAGTTAACACAAAGTCAATATTCTCAAGTAATATTTCAAGTCTTAGGAGAGCCAGAAAGCCTTCTTGTAGCTTCTTGGCTCAAGTCACTTGACAGCTTGTAAGACACACACACGCCACACACACACCCCCTTTATTAAGCTGGCATTCAAAGACTTTTGATAAAGTAATGCTCTGGCATACTGAACTGAAACTAGAACCCAGCTCTGTACAACACCATTTTGGGGGAAGGCATATATTAGTGACACCAGGCAGCTTAAGAAATTTAAGTAAAATTCACTCTTCTAACAATATCTCTGTGGCATATCTTTCAGTGTTGTACCTTCTAAGGATCTTTAACAAATTACTGATTAGAGGCCTCAGATTTTTCTTGCTGTACTGTCTGCCTGCTTTTTACTGACCATTACTGCTTAAGACAATTTCCACTGGAATAAGTTGAATAGTTGGTAGCCATTTCTCTAGCTCACTCACTAGTTTTCTGGATACTGGTGCCTATTTAAAGCTACTTTTTTACTGATTGGCTTCTCAATTATCCAGTCTTCTCAGGGCTGGAACCTAGATCTGTGGCAATCATTTAGCTTGCTACCATACACTGTGCCATTTAAACTATTATCCAAACTCTACTTGTGCTGTGTTGTATTTTTAAAACCACATGCAATCTGGATTTTCTAACTGAAAGAGATTCCCCTGCATGGAAGAAAAGAAAAAAATTAGAAAGCATTGCTAATGGGGGTCTCATAGGTTCTGCGAGTCACTCCGCATTAAGCCACGACTGCTTTCCCTGATTCTAGGGAACTGAGGCTGTTTGAAAATATATCCAAATTATTAATCTTACCATCAGACCTGCATTCCCAGAAGTCCAAGATGCAAACAAATGGTTTCAAATTAGCTACTAAAAATTCCAAGTTCAATTATAGTGATTTCTTGAAAAGGATAAGAAAAAAACACATAGTGCTGTTCTTTGTCTTTGCTGCTTCTTCCCTATATGCAGAGAACGTCTCACTAAAGCAGCAATGGTACAATGCAGTGTTTTCTGCTGCTTTTGAAGGGGTGCTTTGACCAAAAAGACAGTTCTCTACAAGCCTCCAAAATCCTTCTGCAGAAAATCATCTAGGGACATTAGACAATGATTTCATCTAGATTAATATACTATCGCTCCAAGAAAAAAAATAACAACTACACACAACTGTTTAAAAACCCCAAACAGACAAATAGCAAAGGCAGCAATTAAGTGATTTCAAGGTTTAAGTTGCTTGGAAGTTGAAGATACTTTCAAGCACATCTTTATATGTAGTATTAAAAATGCAGCCTTGCAGACAATACAAAAAATGAGAACTTAAAGCAGGAGATCAGTGAAGAGCTCTGATACTATTTCCTCTGTTCATAAATTGTTCAGATGAAGACTTAAGCTGGGAGACCTTCCCCCTTTATCTAAATATCTTGTTATATAAAAACATATTTTAAAAAAAGCGCCAAACAGCAAATAATTAGAGCCCAAACATGTTATCCAAAGGTCTAAATTTCTGAAACAGCTGGTGATTTTGGGGGCTTAGTTTGAGCAGTCTGGAAGGGATTTACTAAAAATTACACCTTTTTTTTTTTTTTTTTCTTTTTAATGAAGCTTGGCAGAATTCTTAAAAAAAGTCTAGGCTTAGATTTTTGTCTGTGCAACCAAGTTTCCCAGCACTGTAGTACATGCAGTACACTGTTAGCTGACAGTTTTTGCAAGGGGAAGGTTAGAAGTCTGCACGCTTGTAGATAAAAATGTCCTGATCCCTAAAACCTTTTGAAAGTCATGGGAGACTCCATCCTGATAAGTTCCAAGAGCAGGGAGAAGCCCCGGCTCCTAATAGATTGCTTGACTTGGAAGTTCTAACTTCAGCATTTCAAAGCTTCAGCTGTGCTGCTTGTGTCAGATACCCTCAGAAAGGCAGAAAAGATTCTAATCACAGACTTACATCCAGAGATGCACCAATGATTCCTGTTCAAGTTAAACATGAAGGGCCTCAAATATTCCATATTCCTTATGCAACCATTTTAGAGAGGATGAGACAGGGTGTAGTGCTGGATACCAGTAAAAGAACTAGATGAAGCCATTTGACAGCTGCTACAGGATATAAAGGGCTGGATTCACAATCCATTAAAAATAAAAAGCTGTGCTGTAAAGGGCATCTATGTCATGTTTTATTTAAATCTATGTATTACTGGATGGTGTTGCATCTTATAACTGAAAGCAATTGTGTTCATTTCCTTGACACATATCCAGCTTAGATCCTTAGTCAATTTGATGGTGATTGTTTTAATTAATTTTTTCTACCCATGCTCTTCAGATACATAATGGCACAGAAGGGCACATTGACACGTTTGAAGCAAGAACCCCTTCCGGATTTACTCTACTGAGCAGTAGTTTTACAAAACATTGCTAGGCCACATTTCATGAACTTTTGCTATTTTGAAGGTATTAAGTCTTTGGCAGTGTCTGACATCCTGACTTTTGCAGACAATATTTGGATCAGCTACTTGTTAGAAGGCATCATCAAATTGTCCTGACACACAAAGATATTATTTGAGGCTTCAGTGCAATCAGCGCTGTCCTACTGTCAGGAAATTGTGTTTCTTCAAAATCATGCTACAAAGCTACTTCTCAGTTTAAATTCTCCAGTTTATTTTTCTTACTTTGAATGTTCAAACTCATTGGTTTAGCACTGGATTGCTTTCCTCTCCTAGCGATATTCCCTGTAAGAAAATACTGAAATAGCAGTATTTTTATTAACTTGTCTGTTTTGGGACACTTACTTGCAGGACAGGTAGCAGGTTCATCAATAGTAATCAAGTATCTTGGGAGATGTGCAGAAGGTCAGAAGTCATCCCCTTCATATCTCATCTGAATTCTACTCCATTGTCTCTGTTGAAACCTCTGGCACAAAATTTTGTATCCCTGGAAATGTTTCAGCCACACTTCAAGAGCATTTTTCAATTTCTTTCTTCCTCATAGTTTTACCTACAAGTTGGCTTTGACCATGACCATTTTCTTTCAAGCTGTCCTTTCATCACTGTCTTCACTGCAGTCTGACAGCTACTTTGCTTCAGTGCCCTGAAGAATCTTACCCTGTACTGACCCCATACTTAAATTCAGTTCCTGCATCTACTTTGACTCATGAATATTGAACTGCTGTCGTTTACACCTGCTGGATCTCATTTTCTGTCATTAAGATCATTCAAGTTTACTGTGGGGGAAAGAAAATAAAGTGCTTTGTGATGTCAGATAATACTCTGAAATCATTCTCCTTGCAGATCTAGTCCCATCATATTCCTTTTAACCTCTGTTTCCACCATCAGGTCTCGCTCTGATGATTCCTTCAGTCAGCTGCCACCGTTTCACACAACACAGGCCCTTGGATAAACCTTTCCTGAGTATTCCTATCCAAAATAAAATAAAGAGAAAACTCCCTTACAGAGTAACCTTTACTGTCTGGATATTGGTTAAATTCAGAGATTGTTCTATGAACTTGATTCAGAATTTATGATCATTTCGTTCCTTGAACCAGCAGGAAAATGAGACTGAAGGGACCAGCAGCACTTTCCAGTGTCCACATGAGACAGAAATAACTTCAGAGGCTGAATGCCAATTTCTTCCTTTTGAAAGCCTTCCCAGTCTGCAGCCCACTTAGCTGTTCTAGGCATTAACTGACTTCCACAGGACCATTCAGATGTGGGAAACCTGATATATATATATTCTTTAAGGTTAAATCAGAAAAAGCACTTGATTTTTAAGAACTAATGAAAGACTGGTGTCGTAAGGCCTGCTTTAGCACCAGTGATTCAATCCTGTCAAGTCCTGCTTCCCTCTGTACAGCTTCCTTCATCACAGAATCATAGCATAATTCAGGCTGGAAGGAATCTGAGGTTACCTGCTCCAACCATGCTCCAAGTAGGGATAATGACACTCAAACAGGAATATCTATGAAGGGAGGAAAGCAGGGAGGAAAGGAGGGAGAGGAAAAATCCAACCCTCAATGCTGGTAAAGAATCTGAGTTACTGTGCTGCAACAGTCCATGGTTTTACGCCTCGACTGAAACAGCTGAGAGCTCCTTTGGAGTTATCCATTTCTCTGCAGCTTTCCAATATAACCCTCTTGAGTAATTACAACTCTGGATAATTACTCTGTTAACAAATTAAATTATTCCACTATTATGCTCCTTACTTCAGAATACTGTCCTCCTTGGGGAGCTATTTAGGTCAGAAAAAAATTGTCAACTTGCTGTTCAACCACTTCCAGTCCAATTTACAACACATTGTTATGAGGACCCAATGATAATCAATTTCTGTTATGAAAACTGGACATTTATCCCGTTTTCCACTTCTTAAAGCAGCTAGTCCACAGAAAGAGCCTTCCTCTTAGCTGATGACAGCTCAGTTCCTTTCAAATGTTTTGATGAAGAATCTTATTTGAAATTTTGTTGAAATCCATCTAATGCAGCACAAACCAGATCACCCTTCTCATATTTATTGATTCCATCAAAAAACTCTAATGGATTTGTGAAATATGACTTCCTTCTGCAAAAAAAACCCAATGTTGTTTCTTCTCCAGTGTACTTGTTTAGGTGTCTATCAATTCTGTTTATTACAGTTTTCTACCATGTTGTCCAGGACAAGAGTCAGAGTTGCTGGTCTGTAGTTTCTCAAGTTTATCCCAGACCCTTTTTAAAAGAAAAAAAAATCCTTGTTATGGCTTTACATTTCCTACCTTCCATTCTTTACAACCACTGCAGAGTTCATTTCAGTTCTTTGGAAACCCTGAGTGCTGAATTTTGGTTGCTTTGATAGTGTACTGCTTCAGTGCTTTGATACAGGAGAAGAAATAACAGAGCTATTCATGCATGGTCACAACTGTTCATGACAAGTCTGTTACAATCCGAATTCTTTTTTGAACGTTGCTAATAAGTCAACTGGAATTTTGGCTTAAAACTCACTCTTTCTCCCATGGTATTGTAGAAGAGGTTAGGTTCTTGCCAGTTCCTGCAAGCTAATGCCAACAAAGGGACTGGAACACGCCATTGCTTTCTCTCTTGCAAAGAAAATAAAAAATAGAGCAAGTTTGATCCTTTACTGATGATTAGACAGAGTATCTCGTGGTTGACCTCTAGCTGTGATAAGAATGACATTATTTACTTTGTAAAATTATAACAATTTTGTACTGGAAGGTATAAGTGTTGAGAAAATAGGAATTTGAAAGTTTTGTAATTATTATAATTGTAAAACTCATCACTAGTTCTAACTACATATAGACCCTTTGCCTCAAGAGGTTTTTCCTCAAGTCTTCAACAAGTGGAGACTTATTCTGTTATTTGCTGATGTTTAGACACATGACTAAAGCAAATGAGCTCTAAAACAGAATATTCCATGTTATAGCTTCTGCAGATTAGGAATGCTATTTGTTCCAAAATTAAATTACCGTTTATTAATAAAGGAATAAAATTACTTACAGTTTTAAATGGTATAAATTGCTTAAAATTAGCACTTTCCTTCCATAAAATAAATCTGGTTATGTGATCTATATTTAGATCCAGGGATAAAAACAGATTATGCAGGTTCTAAATAATGTACTTTGCTATTGAATCCTGATTCTTATTTGCTTGTTTATGACTGAACCAGTATCAAACCATAAAGTATACTCATATTGTACTTTTCAACCACTGAACAAACTTGAAGCAAAATTCACTACCTGCTGATAATTTTCATGTGCTTGTCTGGTAAAGGGACAGAGTGTTCATTTATAAAAGGTGGGAAACCTGAGTGGTATATCTGAGTGTTCAAATCCTATACAATGTTTTAATGAAAGAAAGAATTACCTTGCCAAGCAGATTATATAGGCTGTAGTATTAAACATCAGTACAGTAAGAGAGATTCTTGGGAAATAGGGACATATTTCCAGATTAAATTTACCAGATGCAGTGTCATTTTATAACAGAAACATTAGACAGAAGCATTAGGGTTACCTTAATAGACCATATGGTCACCATCTAACGTCCCCATCAACCCTGGAACACTAAACTGCCCTATAAAGCACAAAGACATGAAATAATGCCCACTGCGTTCCTGTTCTTATAAGAATTTAGTCCAAATAACTTCTTCTTACTTCTATGACTATAGTATTGACTTCAGTGAAATTACCTGCATCAATAACCAGAAAGGTATCAAAAACCTAGGAACTCATGTTCTTTTCTCAGTCTGCCTCCTACAGATACATACATTATCCTGATCTACCAACCCATTCTGAATTACACAGTAATTTTAAATATATATCAAGGTCAGTCTTTAGAGGTCCCTTCCAACCCCTACCATTCTGAGATTCAGTGATCCTGGGTAATCTGAACATGGAAAGAAAAGGTGGCTTTCTAACTTCACTCTTCCTGTTCCTGCACATAAAGGATTGATGCCAGTGGATTTATGATCAATCACAAAATGCTGATTAGTAGTAAAATAACTATGAAATATGTTGAGGAAAATAGAAGCAGTTCTCCAAATCCTAGTTCTACATTCAACTTTTTCATTACTGTAGAGCAAAAATTAATGGATTCCAGCACTGTGTGGAGACCTTCTAACTAATACCTTTTTATAAAATAGGGATTTACAGCACCTTGCACAACAGATCACTCCAAAACCAGAGTTCTTAAAACAAAAATGATTTACTGTGTTAGGCCTTAGACAGCTATTAAAACTACAGTCAAACTCCACTGTCACCATCAGAGACATTCCTGGTCAGAAATGTATTTTTTTAATTTATTTGTGTAAGTACCATACTCAAATTATCACCTGAAGGTCACAGTGGAAGTCATCAGGAAGGAACTGAGCTGGATCAAATACTTTACATTAAAACAAACAAACAAACAAAAGGAACAAAGTCATGACTTGCCTGTTTGAGAGATCAAGGGCTAATGAATACTGATATATTTTAGGACATAGTGAAGAACTGCAAGCCAAGCCACATAAGCTGTGCTATGTTGCAAAGTGTTCAAGTGCTCTAAAATATTTTCATACTCTAGAGTTTGGAATAGGCTGTGAATTTATGGTTTTTGTTGCTATGGTAATTTGTATTGTCAGAGTTTTAATAACCTCATCAGAAACATGCATTCAAGAGCAATGTGGCACCTCTACATAATTTAACACCAATCCATTCATAGCTTGTGGTACCATTTGAAACACCACACAAGGAAATTAAAAACGAATAGAAATAAATCACCACAATACCGAAACCAATAAATATTTAGGCTGAAAAGGTGAGCAGTCAGTGGAAAGAAAAAAATATTTCCAGAGAAATGATGGAAGCCTCTAACACAATTATTTTCTTACCAACAGCAAGGTTAGCCAATATCAGTAGTAATCAGGAGAGCTATGGTTCTTATGCATGCATGTATGTGTGTGTGAAAAGCCATTTTAACCAATGGCTTTTCAAAAAACAGATTTGTTAGTCTTGAAGTACAAAGTATACACATTGTGAATATTTAGTTAAGGCAGGTTAAAAATTACAGGCTAAACCTACAGAATATTCAGACCACCACATGACAAATTCATTTGAGTCAGCAGCATTTCATCAGGGTGTAATTTGGTCTTATATCTAAATTTCCTGTGGCCTAATACAGTATTAAATGACTCATATCATTTATTTGGTAGCTTTACATGCTGCTTGGGCATCATTTGCAGGAAGAGATAATTATGTTTCAGCTCTTCAGTTTATTTTTCTATTTGAACTTTATTGTATTTTTATAGTTTTTCTAACTCACTCTACTGAGTAAATAAGAGAAAGAAAAGGGACTTTAGTAAATAATTATTTTTCCATTGTTGTTATGGTTCAGTCCGTGAAAATGGCAACACCTTTGACTTCCTTAAGCTCTGTTAGGAGAGTTCAGGTTATACAGGGCCAAACCACTGTATACTAAAACATTGTATATTAACTTAAGTGAAGCCAGAAAAACTTCTGCCATATAAGAATCCAGCATAGTTTGAACTTGATATCATTTCAATGTCTGATGTGTATAGTTCCCTTCTGAATGACTCATTTTCCTCTGGACTGATTCTTTGCCTCTCCTCCCAACGGGTACTCTAGTCTTTCTTCAGTCACAATCATATAATAGATGCTGTTTATCAACATAGTTTTAGTCTTACTGAAAACAAGACAACAAGCATTTACTTATTGTCCTAGCATCTAATTGCAGCTAGTATCTAAAAAAGTGGTACTGATCATTATGGCTTCATATTGCTACTGAGTAGGAGAGAAAAAAAAATTTAAAGGTGAGTGCTTCAAGGCATGAATATACATTGGCATTTTCATGGAATGGACAGCACATTCAGTGGATTTGCAGAAAAGCCAGTGAACAGAGAGCTCCAAAGAGTCTGGTAAAAAAATCCTGCAGGAAACCCAATTTCTCTTAACACTGTGGTGTGGTTTGTAGTGAGGCCAAGCCTAGAAATTACAGTGTTGGTAAAAGCTCCTGCATCAGTGGAAGTGTCATCTTAGTAAAACCAACTCCCTCCCTGCTGCTAGAGTTGCTCTGATGACCAAATTGTTTCCTTCTCAGGAGAAGAAAGAGTTCATAACCTGAAATACCTCATAAAGAAAATTCTCGATTTTTGGATGAATCTCACCACTTAAGACACATCACCCTCCTAAGAAACCCAGGTCTGTGCCATAGCACCAGAGTAAGCACAACTTATTGCTTTCCAGCCCTCAAGGAGTTGAAATTCTCCCTCAGTGCAAGAAGCTAGAAAGAGGCATATTCTCTGTGAATATTTTAATAGCCTTGAATACTGTAGGCAGTAATCAGAAGTTCCCCAGGTGCACAATTCTAAATGAATCTCACATTGAGCTTTTATTTTTAGAGAAATATAATGATCAAAATTCAGAATAGCACAGTTATGGTTGTCACTTCATTTCCAGGGACTTTAAAAATAACCAGAATTTTAAGGTTAATTAAAGAAAACAAAAAGATTTATACTGTAGAGAAGCCCTGTGTAGAAGTTGTGAAATGCCATGGGATAACAAGTGATCTAATTTCTTTGCCTTGTGGTATGAGTGAGAGTGGGAAGGCAGAAATATACAGAAGAAAAAATAAGACAGAAAAATAAGGTTTAGAATAGGTGGAATTTGCCAAAAAAGTTCTATTTATGTCAATGGTGTCACCCCCTGTAGAAGAATTTTCAGGATTTTAATATCATGGGAGCACACAAAAAGAATTACAGGTCATTCCACCAACTCTTCTGTACTGGAGTAGCAGGATCTTCTGAACATTGCTCCACCAGTTCCTGAACGCTAGGAACCGCTGAGATATCCTAGATGTTGCAAGTCACAAACTATTGTTTTCCAGCTGTATGCTCAAGTTTACTTGTATTAAAATAACACTTCTGTTACAGCCACAAAATTACTTCCTCTTCCCTTATTTTCGATTTTCAGGCATTTATCATCACTAGATCCTCTATATGAAATACTGTTAAAACATACATAATTTTCTTTACTCTTTTCAGCTACTGTAGCCACCAGCAGAAACAAAGGCTCTTTCTGCACCTCTCTAGAGCAAATAATCTCTTCCTGTTAGCAGAGGGTATAGCTGCTTAGGAGACTGCGAGGCCCTGTAAGAATTTTAGCATCTCTAATGTGGGATGCTATTGTATCAAACCAAGGTTTAGCAGCAACAGAATCATCATAGCTCAATTCCTCCTTAAAACACTGGATTGTTTCTTTGTTTTATCTCATAATTAGAGTTTGTACCAGAGCCTAAGCAAGGAGGCTTTCCAGGTACCTGTCTAGAAATAATGAGAACTTCTGTGTAAGCAGTTTGAGAGGAAGGCAGCTGTCTACTTAAGTACTCAGCCGGGGACCAGGTTGCCTCTTCTCTGATTTGGTGAGCTACAAAGCATACTAAAGGTGAAGTTGGTCAGAAAACTCTCACCGCTTCTCAAAAATCACTTTCAACAAAAGCATCTCTTTCCTTCCTTAAAGCACTGTTGCCTACCCAAATAGAAAAGCTTGGTACTTTTATAAATTGCATCCCAGATAGCCAGGGAGTAGACCAGTAATATTACATGGTCTGTTCTTACTCTCTGTTTCACAGATAGTTTAAGGCTGTATGGTAAACACTCCATAATCCAACCTGGAAAAAAACCCCCACCACTTGGTGTGCAGAAACACAGCTGTCAGTCTCAGATGACATTTGCAGAGTTGACATTTTCCTTTGAAAGTCAACATTTTAATGTTTCAGTCTGGAAGAGGAACATAGCCCTGTATTTATACAGTATTTAGAGTCCTTTACCCACAATTGTCAGATATGTCCCCATTTTTCTGCCATTGCAACCTATACTGGGGCTAGGGGTTCAGTCACTGGTCTCCTCGTGTTTGAAAACAGGGGCTGGGAAGTGATAGAGTAGTAATTACTGGTGTCTCCTTGCCATCCCTTTCTCATGGTAATGACCTACCTGCCCTAGGAGTTACAGTAGGGTCAATGAGCTGTGTCAGACTGGTGCAGGTATAGAAGGCAGTGATAGCAGAGGCAAAGGTGGGAAAACCAGACTGATTCACAATTCAGTTCTGGGCATGGTCCCAGTATAGTTTGAAAGATGTAGCAAAATGGAAAAAAAACTTAAAACCCAGCTTCCAGGTTTCTCACAGTGAGGAAAGACATGCCTGTAATCCAGAGATTTTGTTGTTCCTTTCTACCAACCATTTTCCAGTCATAAACAGAGTTTTCTGAAGAAAATGAAGTCCTGTGAATATCTCCGTACAATTATTAAAAAAAAATTCTTTGAAAAATTTGCTTACAGACATGAAAGAGAAATTTGACTTTCAGAACATCACATTTTGGGGGGAACAATGAATTCCTTTTTCAAAGTGTAATGTCACCAGAGTTTTCAATAGAGGCTATCACAGCAAGTACAGCAATTTATTCAATATTCTAGAAACTGCCATGGCAGAATAGATGATAACATGACCAAGTCTGCAATTCCGTTTGTTTCTGTTCTTTTCATTTTTTAATTAAATCTTGATAGTTGTAAAACAGGACTAATTTTCTCTATCGCAGGTGAACAAACTAAATTCAGATGCTCCTTTACCCTTTTTCTTCTCCTGGTTGCTCACAGGACTTATTACAGAAGAACCACATGTGCTGCATCTGATGTGAAAAGGAAGTATCTAGTACAAAGTGTCCCCTGTGAAATGATGGGAACTGATATTATTCCCTTTATCATCTGACATCTAGCCAATTAGCAGCATAAGATTGCAGGAGACAATCAATTAGGTCTTATAACCTGCTTAAAGTTAAAAGGAATTTTAAAAAGAATGCAAAGGGGAGTGCTGATTTTCTCTACAGCAATGAAATGATCATGCCATTAGTTATAGCAACTGAAGAACATTTTCTCTAAAGCTGGTCAAGGATAAATTGAAGCAGTTTGGACAGGGAAAAAAAAAAAAAACCAAAACCAAAACCAAGTAGCTTTCTGAAAAAACTCATTTTCTATAAAAACTTCCATTTGAAATGCTCAACTTTAAGTTGAAAAAACATTTCAACAAAAGTTTTGTTGCTTGTTGAAATAATATACTGAATTCTAGAAGCATCTTTCCAATGGCTCACACTTTTTAATGTGAAAACCTTCAAAACTGCCTGCCAAAAATGTCTAACTTCATCTGTGCTCACCAAAAAAAAAATTCAAGGTTGTTGAAAAGTGTCATACGCTCATTAAATCACTTTTGCAAAAGTGAATCATTTAAGTGTAGTAATTAGATCACCGGAGACTTTTAATACGCATACTACATTGTGTTGCATCGAAGTTAATCTTTGCACTGACACCTGACTTGCTGCAATATCTGTAGAATCAAAATTATAAAAGAGTGAACACCATAATGTGCTCCTAATTGTTGTGCTAAGTCTTAATACAAGATGAGGTCAGAGAGACAAGGAGCTTAATTGATTTTATTCCAGCAAACAAAGACAGCATGCAAAGAATCTGCTGCTATGATATCAGTGGGAACAGTCATTAAAAGCTTATTAGTGGGAGAGGTCCAGGCAATAAGACACAAACACAGAACATTAAAGGAAATAAAGTTTTCCCAACAAGAGCAGTGTGGTTTTATTTTCCTCATTGAAGTTTCTTCCATACCATAATATGATTAAGGTAATTACCACACTGTAAATGTGAAACTTGAGAGCCTATTCAGCAGGCAAAGACAGGAGTTTAATGATTGTGATGAAACAGCAACATCTGAGACTAAGACAGACCTGGGAGACAAATGAACTCTGGGAAAGTTTGGTTCTATAGTCTGGTCTATGAATGTGAGTTGCACAACTCTTCCTCAACTCTGCGTGCAGATGAGCATACACATCCCTTTGGTAACTGCAGCATAAACCCCTTAAGAGATCAGACCATACCTACTGTCCCATGACCATGGAGGATTGAGAACATTCCTCTTCTCACAAAAGAGAATTTGCAATTCAAGGCTGCAGAGGAACAGGGAACCTGGAGCTAGCAGCAGCTCTACAGCATGAAGGAAGCCTCTGTTATCCCCTATCAAAGAGGAAATTCAGAAACTTGTTAGATATTTAATGGTATATTTATCAACACATCATAGGTAGGAAGTAATTTACCCTCCAGCTAATGGGCAAAACAAAGACACAACAATATCACAGATCAGATTATAATCTTGCAACGTGGCTCCAATGGCACGGCTTCAGAAATTTTTTGTAGTTAACACTGATGACAGCACAGATGCAGGAGAGGGCCCTGGTCTGTCTTCCCAAAATCTGGAACAACTAAAATTGCCCTGAAATACAGCCTGTTTCCTTAAGTCCCATCCACCATGCTAGAAGTATATTTTTAATTTGCATTTTAACAGTAATGAGTAGTTTATGTCTTAATCTAGTACCTGCTATGATCCAGAAGATCTTTTTTAAAGGCAGTAGTTTAGCATGGTCATGCTCAGGAAGAAGCAACTAAAATTACACTCATATACAATAGACACAGATCAGCCTTTCCTCCCAAGTCATGTTAAAGGCTAATACTGAAATTCATCCTTGCTTGACTGTTTATAGAAGGGATTATTAACATTGATTATAAACTCAGCTGATCAAACTATTATGGCTATGGGGTTATTTCAATTTACAAAGCAGCATTATGTCATATATCATAATTAGTGTTTAATTGCAAGCCTTTCCATCCCTCCCCTCTAACACCATGAAACAAAGTCTAGAGTCTAGAGGTTCTTTGTCAGCATTAGAAAATATAACCAAGGGAGAAAATCCATCTTGTGGCCTTCCTATGTGACTTCACCCTGGTATTCCCACATACTACTCCACATTCCCTCCTCCCCATCACCAGCTACCAAGCACAGTAGTTAAAATGAAAGGTTTCAACCCCAGTAATGTGGGCTTTTAAAGAGTGCATAGTGCCTTACTTCTGAGTTGTTGCCTGGGTTTCCTCTCAGATTGCTGAGCAGTTTGGTGTGAAGGCAATTTGCAAGCAGCCCTTCCAAGGTTCTGCAATGCACAAGCTGCTGAGCAATTTCTGCCTCCATCCTTCATGAGGCTTTCTCCATTAAGAACCTTTTACTTTTCACACTGTGACCTGAGAGACCTGCAGCACCCAGAGACTTCCAGCCCTTCATCCCCCAGCCCAGCCTTGGTTCTAGCATAGCTGAAGTTCCAACTGTGCATCACCCCACAGCTCAGCCACAGCTTCCCTGCCCACAAAGGGTATGGGGCCAGAACTGGGAGAGTAGACCCAGACCCACTCCTGGTGATGGTGCCTAGAAGGGGTCTTGAACTCTTGAACATGAGTACTGGGAATATTCAAATTACAAAACCAAACATGATTGTGGAAGCATGGTTTGGACAAAGCCAAATATTTGTAAAATCCCACCTTACAATCATATGCAAAATCTTACAGTGTCTCCTACTGTAAATGCCTGGCACAGTCCCTAGAAGTCAAATGATGAATATTTACTGCCTTTGGACAATAAATATAAATAAGTGTCTAAACAGGCACTGCAGTTCTCTGTAAGAGTCTGAGGAAAGTTTAAGACAAAGTAGCTTATCTACATGTTTACTGTAAAAAGGGAAATATGTTTATCATTTACTAGAAATGTAACTCTTCATATTTAACGCTTTTAAATTTTAGGTAGTATTTATTCTTATCATGACTGTTACTGCGGGTTTGAATGAGAAGGTTTGTTTTCTTTGCTGAACATTGGGCTATGGTCAAAGAAACCCAAGTTTATACTCTTCATCTTTTCAGATAAGAAAGGAAGATAGCATTTCTGAAAGAGGCGGTATCTTTCTGATGACCAAGTATTAAGAGCAGACAAGTGGTATTTCAGTCAAGACGATTTGAAGCTAGTGCCTACAATTAATAATATATCAGCAGAGTCAGTGCCTGTGGTGAGGTTACTGGAGGTCTTTGTTTAAAAAACACTTATTGCTTAATATACCCTTCAGGGTAAAGCAATGTGCCAGGAATTCATAAGCCATATTGCTGCTGCTCTCTCTTTTCAAATGGCCTGCTTTCAAGACTGTTTGCAGCACTAAAGGCAGAGAGGGAAGAATAATAGATAGCAGATTCCCTGCGGAATATGGGTTTCAGAGAACAAGAAGATGAGAAGGAGCTTGCATGCTCCCAGCTCCGGGAGGCCTAATATCAAGAGAATAGGGCTTTTTCATTAAAATAAAAAAGCAGTGAATTATTAGGACCCCAGCAGATAGTGAAGTTATTCACTGAAGAAAGACTAGACAGCAGAACAAAAACACTGACTGAAAGATTGGCAGAGTGGAAGGGAAAGCACAAAAGAGCAAGAAAAGCAAAAACGTGAGCAAAGCAACTGACCTGTGTCTGCACTGCTGTGTCTTTGCCAGTTCCTGTCCATGTTGAGTTCTTAAGGGGTAAGGAAGTGATGGCCTGGGGAAGATTGCAGCACGAAGATGCAATCAAATGAACAACTCAATGAAAATCAAATAGATTTCAGAGCGCAGCTGCAAAGATAAACATAAGTGGAGATGGGAGAGGCTATGGTCTGGTTAATGCAATAGCATTCAAGACACAAGTTCAGTTCTACATTTTGCTGTGGATTTTCCTGTGATGGTAAGAAACTAAAGGTCCAGGAGATGCAGTAAGAGAGGATACTTCCCTTATTTCTGGTGTCAGTAAGGACTAAATCTCTATCACCTGGAAGGTCTTAAGATCTTCTAAAACCTGCAATGTGCTCTAAATGGGCATCACCTAACCAGTTGAGCAAATGTCCAAGAATGACAATAAATAACATTGTTTGTTATCAAAAAGTAAACTGAGGCACAAAGCTGTTAAGAAACTTATCCGAAGTCATACACCGAGTCCTATTCAGTCATGAACAGATCCAAAGACACAAAGCCAGTACTCCTGGATAAAATAAAACTGTTAAAAAAAAAGAGCTTAAAAAAAATCAGACACAAATGACAAGCAGAGCCATTACTTCTCTTATACCGGAGGCCTGTATTTTATAGCAAAAAAAAAAAACCAAGCAAACATTCCAGACTTATTGTACTTAGATTGAAGAGGAAACTTTGAAGAGAATAGATGGAAGAACTAGCTTCCAGAAAAGCAGGATGGTGTAACTCTCTCTGTAGAAATTGCATGTCATCTTGCAACAGCCATGAAAATAAGAGCTGTCTTGTGTGTGTATGTCTGCTTTTGTGAGCCCATCATTCATCCACCTCTTGATATATCTGCTCAAAAAACTTGTACTCCTCACACATTTCCTCCCCAACAGTAAGAAAACACCTTGGTTTTGGTCAGCTATAATTTTATTTTCAAAATACACCTTTATAATGCCCAGTGAGAGATGGTGAATGTCAACTTACAACTTCAGTATCTGAGTGAGCAGTGAGAGACAGAATTTGCCTGAATTAAAGAAAAAAAAATTGACCAGGAGAAATTACATTTCTTAGATATGACAGCCTATGAAATTTTTGCATAATCTGAAATTTGTAGAGGGGTTTAAATTGCAAGTAAATTACGTAAGAACATTTTTTTTTTCCTCTTTTAGTGCAGAAGTGGACAGGCAAATGTGGTAGAGGAACTCAGTTGCCTGAGATCCTTGTGCAAGAGCACAAGGTTTTTATAGTTTGCTATACAGGTCTGCAAACATGGGGGATAAGGTGGACAAAAAAAAAAAAAAAAAAAAAAAAAAAGACCTTGCAGAACAACAACCAAAGTGACAACTCAGAAAGTGGAACTGAATTAGAAGTTTCACGCTGGAGAGAAAATCAGTGTCCAAACACAGATGACACTGTATCCATATGGTGGTGTACCTGTTTATGCGGCAAATCACCAGTGTAATTTCTGACCTCAACAAATCACCAAAGTGATTATTCTCCCACCAATATTATGAAGAAAGATTTAAGCACATGACAGAGGCTGAAACAGATATCGGCACCACCCATGCTGAATCACATCAGATCTTTCAGGGAGTTCACTAAAGAATTAAATCCAAGTGTATCATGCTGGAGTTAGGAAAATCAAAATAAACACTGAGTATTTTCAGTGAATTTGGGTTTTACCTAGTTCTCTTGCTCTCCATCCCACACCTTGACATATTTTTCCTACCTAGAATATTTCATCTATTCTGCATAATGAGAAAAACCTGATCTGGCAAGATCTTAACTCTTCTATTTCCAGCTTGAACTTAGATCTGGTGTCTGATCAGATTAGCATCTGCCCAATATAAACCAGAAACATAAAAGGCAAATGTTATCTATTTTGGCTTGTGTTTTGATCAGATCTTGTTCAACTGCTGGTGTTGCTGTTAAGTGAAAGAGAACAAATGGTGATATTCTTGCTCCTATGAAAATTATCTTATTCCATGTCTCTTTATGAATATGTACAGACTAATATGCCCAGGCGCTTTCGCAGATACAGAGATAACCAGCAGACAGATACGGTGTTTTCGGAAAGAAAAAAAACCAAAACCAAAACAAAGACAACAACAACAACAAACCCCCCACAAACAACCAAAAAAACCAACCAACCAACCACCACCACCACCAACAAAAAAACCCAAACAAAACAAACTCCAGAAAAGAAACACCCACCTTTGTGAATGGTATTGCAATAAAATTACTATGATCTCTGTGATTGTGATGCTGATGTCTCCATCTATGATGTGAATAGTGGGTTGTTTTTTCTTTTATTCTTAAAAAAAAAACCACAGCCAAGCAAAAAAGTATTTTCAATAACCAGTATTGAGGAAAATTTGGGCCCATGTGTATGCAGACCATGAGATCTGATTCTCTCTGCTCGTTAAAGAGACCTACTGTTGAAAATGAATTGAAAATGTATGTTTTTTTATTCCAAAATCTTCCAAAGTATTTCACCCACAAAAATGATACTACGCTTTTGAAATATGGTTACCTTGAAAACAGAAGCTGACACTGGAAACAGAAGAAACGTTATGAAACTGTGATCAAATGAAAAACGTGTGTTGTTTCAAAAGCATCCCACATAGGCCGCATAACTCCTTCCATACAAAATATTGATAGTTTGTCAAAAATCTTTTACCAGTAAAAGGAAGTGTCTACTGATAGAAACAAACCAAACCAAAACACATTTTTAAATGTAAGAAAAAATGAGAAAGTAAAGCACATCTGAATGAAAAGAACATGGGACCTTAAATAATAAAATTCTAAACTCTCATCCTGATACTGCCAGTGACTTTTTACATGGCCATAAGCACATCATCAGACTGAACAGTTTGTACAAGCACACACACGGGGGACTGGATGTCTGTTTAGTAAGATTCTGATGCCTTTACTGAGCCTAAGTAATATTTTATTCAACTAATTTTATTGACTCATGAAACAAAGTGAATAATCTGGTAAGCAACAGTATCAGGATCTGATTCTGAACCATTTTGATCCAAAGAGAATCACACTAATATCAAGACACTGTTTATTGAGCTTTATGCTAAACTGACTTTCTGAAGATACAAAGCTCTATGTAAAATCTAAATGGGGCTAAAGTACAAAGAAAATCTAGATAAGCTTATCTACAGAATTTGCAGATAGCTGGTTGCAAGACTTGCAGAGAAGCTAACTGAACAGGCAAGGCACCTTCCATGGGACACAGATTAATCTATAAATTCAAGCATCATCAATCTAAAATTATGCACTTAAAATTGCCGCTTCTCCTGTCTCTTCATTTTGCTGTGTTGGATCATTAGTTTTCGTTAAATCATGACAATGCTGTTGAGTATGCTACTAACTAGCTTTAACCAGAGAAAGTACCAAAGACAAAAGACCGTAAATTTATCCTGCTGAATGTGATCTGGCCATAAATACAGTAATAGGTCCTGATGGCCTGACTTGACTTTGTATGCTACTTGGCTGGAGAAGGAGCAAGAAATCACATACAAGGAACTGCAGAAAATATTGAAACAATTATCTGGATGCAGCAAGAAAGTAACCAAAAAGGCAAGTGTAGGATATCCCCTGATTTGGGAGAGAGGAAGGGTGAGCAAGAGGACATTTTTGATACCGCATTGCATTTTTTTTTTAATCATAAAGATAGATGCAGTTTAATTAGAAAGCCTGATTCAGAAAAATGCTTATGTTATCAACAAATAGCTCTTTCATTTTGCCAGTGCTCAGAACTTTAACAGGTGGTTAACTAACTCATTATTTCATGCAGGCTTTTTACCTACCTTTGTTTCTGAAGGCAGAAAAAATTCTTTATTGTTACATGTTTTTTGGTAATACAGCAGCTGCTGTTTATGCTAATTCTTGCTTACTTGCAAATAGACCTATGTTTATTTTGTGCCATGCCAGCTGTCAACAAAGACATTTGAAGAATAATTTCCATACTCTAAAGAAAGGCTCTGCTCCCTCTTCCTACTGCTCATTTCTTCTGCATTTCAGACCCAATGTGTGTTCAACTGGAAAAAAGTGTCTAAGTTAAGAGAGAAACTAAACCCAAAATGATGGTCCCCTGAATATCTATCAGTTACCCTGAATTTATGCCTGGGCCACTCTGAACTCGTACTGTCTCTATCACTGTTTTGAACCAGTTCTCCAAAACACAATGCTCTCCAAAATGCTGCTAAGGGCATCATGACAGTTGTATTCTCAAGTGGTAACATTTGATAGCAAGTTTTGGTTCTTACCTGTATCTGTGTTGAGTCAACTCTACACAGCCTTATTATCGAAAATTTGCAGCCTCACTATACAGAGCGTGTCACTGTAGCTGGATGAGGCTTAGAAGACTCTAGAGAGGGACAGCAGACTTGATATCTAGCCCTGATTTTATCAACAAACCACTCCTGCAAACAACTTCTTCTAGCCATCACCTAGATTTTCTTAATAACCTCATCTTGGTGGAACTGAGACTTGAAGTCTGAATCATGATTTCCTCCAGCATCTAAATCTTAGGCCTTTCACCAACTCAGTTTTCCCTAGGCCAATGCCACAGTGCTATTTTTCCAAAGCACCTGGAATCCTTTGCTTTTTTGTCTGAGATCTGAAGTTGATAGTACCTTATTCCTTTAGACAGTGAATTACAAACGATTAGCATTTAGTACATTTTGTATTAAGATCAGCAGAACCTCTAAGGACAAAGCACGTTAAAATCAATCGTTCAGGACTTTTAGTCCTGATCAACAGAGCTCCTTTGTCCCCTATGGCTTCTATAGAGAAAAAAATCCAGTTACAGCTCCCAAAGAAACATAGGTACATGAAACGGCTATTGAGCAAAATGAAGAAATATTGATTTACTGCTCATACCTCACCAGCTGAGGCATGAAGAGCAGGTACTGCTGCCAGCTCCTTCACAATGTGCCCGAGCCCAGGCGCTGGCTGTGGGGGGCTGCAGGGCTCTCTGAGGGGAGCTGAGGCGCTGCCTTGCGCTGGTTCCCGCCAGTTCCCGCCGCCCCAGCGCAGGGCACGGCTGAGCCCCAAAGCGAGGCTGGAGCGGCCTCGGGAAAATACAGTTAAGAAAGGACAACACACTGCAGAGAGCGAGGAAAACTGAGAGAGAAGGGAGAAAAAAAGAGTGAGAAAAAAGGGAGAGGAGATGGAAATGCCACAGGTGCTGGAGCAGACAGTCCCCTGCAGCCATGAGGGAGAGACCTGGGGAGCAGGGGAAGGGTGTGAGGAGGAAGGAGCAGTGGAGAGGAGCTGTTACGGACTGACCACAACGCCCCTTCCCCATATTTTATGTAATTCCCCAGTCTTTATGTTGAGACGTGAATTTTCTTCTTCTTCTCTGTCCTTTTGAGCAGAGGAAGTGCAAGAAGCTGGGTGTGCATCTGGCAGCTGACTGAGGGAAACCCACACAATACCCGAAATGCAGATGCACACTTTTTGTTTTATGATTGTGGTATGAACTTGCAGTCATACAGGAAAAGACCTTAATCTTCTGCAGTGACTTTGTAAGCACATCTTTCCACAGTTTTCACTATTAAGTAGCAGTTCTTCCCATGGTGCGGGTAAATGAGAACAATCAGCCATTGGAATAATCTCCCTAGGGAAGTGGTGAACTCCCCAGCAATGAACACTTTCAAGATTCATCTAGACAGGGCACTGGGCCAGCTTGTCTAGACAGTGCTTGTGCCAAGAAACATTGGACCAGATGATCCTTGAGGTCCCTTCCAACCTACTATTCCGTGATTCTAAACATGCCCTCCTCTGACTGAAAGATTCCACCTGGTGGAGCGTATGTCAATTCCAAGTTGTAACTGTTTTGCTATTTTATATGCTATCTGTGGCTACAATATCCACGTACCTCCTAAACATTTACCAGTGCAGCCTTACAACACTTAATGTCTGGCACAGTGAGAATAAACTACATCCGGTCAGACTGAAAGTCTGTAGCAAACCAGGAACTCGTCTGAGAGCATTTAAATCCAAGTTAGTTACAAAATCACCAAATCATCATAAATTGTTTTGTTATGTGCCATAGCAGGCCTGAAAACTCCTGGGGACAACAGCTATTGCATTGTTTTGGAATAGATTTGGCAACTATATGTAGCCAAATGACACAAGAGTATGTTGTTGCCACCACATCTCATTCAGGAGTAGCTGTCTGAAATCAGCACCCACATATTGCCGAGTCTTTGCTGGCCATGGATGCTTACATTTCTGAATCTCAGCAGGCAGAAGAACATGCCAGTACAAGTTGGTGATTTCTTCTTCTGCTACAATTACTTCCCAGCCAGCAGACATGAAGAGCATCACTGAATCTATTCTCACTGACTGCACTCCATATGTTCCTGAGGACTCAATCTAAGATGATGCCAACAGAAACAGTTACGCTGCTGTGTTATATTTTATCCTATGTTGGCTGTCTAGAAGTCAGTTATCCAGGTTCAGTTAGAAGAAATGTTCCCCTAAAAGGGAAGTAATCCAGTTCCAAGTAGTTAATTAAGAATAGGGATTTTGACTCAGTATTTGGAAAGGTATTTTCTGTACTCAGAGAGGTAGCAAAGATTCCTCTGGGCTTCTTTTAAAATTAAGCATGTTTATATTATCATATTACATGTACATACAGATCTCTGCTTGAAAAAGGAGCTATATAAATGTTATGTAACATTGCTACAGAAATCAAAACCATAATATTTGTGTATATACATTGTTAATCAGTTGAAGGAACTGTTACCAACTAGTTCTTCTCTTAAAAGCTGCTATTAGCTAAAACACCCAAGGCATGTTATACTTTGTGAAACACAGGTTGCTAAAACGGAAAGGATCTATCCCTGTTCCAAGTGCTCCACTGCACACAGAAGTATGCTGGGCAAAAAGACAGGGACACATCTTTCTAATCATGGCTTTGCATGTTGGTTGCCTTGAACTGGTTAAGCAGAAAGGAAAGAGGAAAAAGCAGGTATGAAAAGGGGATGTGCCACAGTAGAAATAATACTGGCACATGGAAGTTCGTGTGCAAGCTCTCTTCTGTCTTTCAGTCAGGGCTTATTTCCAAAGCTGAGTCCTGGAAGGGAGAACTGTGGGTAAATCAGTACGCAGTGAACTACCAGAGTGGGAAGAAGGTATAAGAGAGGGTCCCAGTTGGACAGACTTATGTTAAATCCCCATTTCAGAACTCTGGTGTGCCTTGAACCAAATGGCTTTCACTAGACAGGAGACTCCATGGGCTGGTGCTTCTTCAGATCCTGCAGCTATGAGCTGGTTTCACTGCTTCCAGGCCAGCAGTTGGCAGATACGCTTTGAAGCCACCAGAATTATGTCAAGAATTACAAGCTACCAGCACATACATCTCCAGGCTTCAGATCTGAACTCTATTTTGGGGAAATGTTCTGAATTTCCATGTGGCAAGAGAGAGAGAGAAAAGTAGGTGGAGGAGGGAGAGGAAATGCAGTAAAGCAGAGAGGCTCTGTAAAAATTGCCTCACCCTGTCTCTGAGAGTGGCTGATATATTGTCAGGGGGTAAATGGGAATACCAGCTTTCCATTTAAATGTCTTCAAGCGTTTTTCTTTAATAACTTGTCATTTCTTGGTGAAAAGAGCTGCCACAGCAATGATTTGTGGTGCTAATTCTAACAGTGAAAAACACTGCTGGAATTACGAAAAATAAAATCTTGCTGTGCTACTGGGTCACAGTATCTGTATCAGCTGAGAGGAAAAGCTAGCAGATTCAGGCAGGAAACACCTTCTGTCTGTCTGCGAGGCTATCTGCTAAGAGGCAGCTCTCAGATGAGAGGCTACTGGGCTCCAAAATGAGATCTAATGAGCAATGTAACAAAGGCTGGTTTATGAATGACCTCTGGACAGTGATGCTACCATGTGCTCTCATCACCTGCTGTCCAGCCAGGACACATGTACTGCACAGAGGGCCAGCCTAGGATCCCATCTCTAGGAATCCTGTCAGCATTAGGGAAGATAAACATGTATCTTTAATCTTTGCAAGTGTAAGTGCTCAGCATCCTAACTTGAAAGTAAAGCTGACAAAGTTGTCACTGAAATCTTGAGTTTGTGGCATTAAGCTCTCAATATCCAGCCTTTATAGGTTTGCAGCCAAAGGAGCCCAAATTTTGCTCACAGTTATTTAAATAAACTTAGATGTGTACATGCAATACTTGGCCCTGTCTGCAATTCCAGCGATGAGGTGGACAAATTAGGCCTATGTTGCTTGCATACTTCATGTCCATTTGGCTGTGATGAAAATGAAGTGAATCGTGGTTAAGGGACACCTGATGAATTTTCAGCATTTTATTTTAAACCAGTAAATATTTTTCTCAGAGAATGTTTCATGAAAGATGCATTGGTTTCTGGCCATCTCTCTTTCCCTGAGAAACTCTGCAAACTAATTCTGTTAGAACGAAGGCTCTGCCTTAGAAAGCAGGCGTGATGCAGTCCTGAAGTGCACTTTCATTTGACAAGTTTGAATTTTTGGAAAGAGTTCCCATATGCTATTAAGTACATGCACTGTCTTCAAATGAAGTCATGAATAAATTATCATGAATAAACATTAACATCCACAGCAACAAAGTAATAATAATGAAACTATGAAAGAAACATTGTGTTTTTCTTAGAGGTATTCCTAACATACTAGCTGGCAAGGCGGAAATGAATGCATCAGAACAGAAAAGGTCAGATATTTTTGCTGAAAGGTATCTAGCTGTTAACAATTGGTCTAATGGTAAAGTAAGCTTCAAATTCCTCAGCACACATTGTTGACATAGATTCTACATACACCAAATTTATATAGATCAGCATGCTATAGGCAGGCAGGTAACTATGGAGGCATTTGCATAGATCCAGTAATTTGAGAAAAATCATGATAGGACTCAGAGATACCAATCAACAGTACTGGAAATACAGAAGCCAAGCTGTACAGTCCTGAATTATGTAACTGGTATTTATTTTTTCTACAGTTATCAAACTCAGTAAAACTCCAAAAACCTACAAATCCTCCTACAAATGCTCCAGCTAGTCACTGTTGTTGGCCACGAATAAATATATCAGAAAAAAATATTCTATGTATCTCCTAGTGATTTCATCACACTCTTCTGAAGAATCCAGACTTAGCCATTGCTGAACAGAGAGTGTTGGTCTGACACAGTGTGTTCTGTCTCACCAGGACATTCCCGGACATTAATGGATTTGAAGCTGGGTGAATTCAACAAAAGTGGAGAAGCATAGCAAAAACTATTAAGCCAAAAGAGATCATTATAGAATGCTTCACATCAAAGCACAGGAGCTGATGAGAAACTGGCACACACACAGATATTTGGAACGTTTAGCTTCTGCTTGAAGTCAGTGAAGTCACCTGAACTGGATTTAGATAGCAAAATGTTCTAGTAGATCCTATTCCCTCCTTCCAGCATAGAGCCTGCCTTGCTGAACCTGCTTCTGGCTGAGACCCTGGCTGGCTGCACTACATGCCAAGTGATGTCGGCGTGTACTGAACGACGGGACTGAGTCATGAGAATCTGTTGCTTCTAATTAGTGGATATACAATACAACAAGAAAGAGCAAACATGGTGGAGCTGTGAACTCCTTTTTGCTGTTGTTGTCTAGAGATGGGATCAGAAAAGGAGCTTCAGGCAGAACATCTGTAATGTGGACAGATAGATGTTTGCAGTTGCAGCTCTGTGCTTTACCTTTTTTTAGAAATCAACATATATTCATGGAATTTCTTTCCCCCTCATGATAAAAAAGAAGTAATTCTCCCTTAAAGCAGTTCAATCTTCTGCTTTACTGTAAATGGGGAGGTGGGTGAGATTTATTTGTTAAACATTGCCATAAATATTTAGCAGAGCAGGGCTCGGTTGAGAAGAGGACATCTAAACAGATTGCTGGTGAGCTAACCCTTGGAGATTTTCCAGATTCCTCTCTCTCCCTCACAATTTTTTTTTTTTTTTTTAACTTTACAGAGAAACTAAATAAACATTTGAAAGGAAGTGTGTGATTGGAACAAAAACCACCCATAAATAATTCAAAAGAAAATTAATAGGATTCAAGATACCACTTTCTGATTATCAGCATAGCTGCTACTTTTTATTTTACTTTTTTTTTTTTACAGTAGCAACCAGCTGGTACAGTGCATAATGCTAATCAGTTAGTGTCTTTCACATTTTGAAACTCCTTGGAAACACATCCCCATCAAACTGCTTTGAAGTTCAATTTTAATTTAGATGCAAACTATCCCAAAAGTACTGATAGTCGAAAAAGCGCCTCTGGCAGTCTATAATTATAATGCAGTAGAGCTGTCAGATTTGATTAGAATGTCGTTTCAGTCACTCAGCCCGTGCAGCACCGTTTAGCCTCACATGATCATTTAAACATTCCTCCCCACCACTCAATACTCACCCTGCACTTTGGTATGTAATAGATGGGCTTTATTTATATGTTGCTTTTCAATCATCCAGATCCTCCAGACCATTGGAATGATGAAGATGTGCAGAAAAGCATCCTCCAATCCTCAAATCACCTTATTGTACAGATATTCCTGTTGCAGCATTTCATCTGCAAGAGATTCACAGCATAAGGCTTAAAACAATCTACTAGTATTATGGCGTAATAAAAAAGCAGCATTGTATCACAATGTCAGGTTTTGAAGAATATCACTATAGCTGAAAAGGCCCATTCCGACCCAAATAAATAACGCATGGAGGACAAGAATAATTCTTTTGAGACGAATTTCTGTGATTCTGAATCCATCACGTATCTATCCACTGTGCAAGGGCAGCTCATTCAGCTGACTTCAGTGGGTTTACCCTGGACAGTTACCTGCATCAGGCTATTTGATTAATATTTGCAGTTCCGCTGCTTTCTATACATGCCACAAAGAGTGAAAACAGAGAAGGTGCATTCCAGAAAACACAGGCAGCTTAACCAGCCAATCAAACTTCAGATATTAAAAATAAAAGCTCAAAGAACCACTCTTGACCCAAAGCTCCCACCCGATACCCTTACGCTCTAGCTCCAGGAAGGGCACAAGGCAGACACACTGTCAAGTGGAGAATATTAGGAATATCTGAAAAAAAAAAAATCTCTTCCCCAAGCTGAAAGGCAACAGAGACTACAAGGGACACTAATTTCTGCCCATTTGTGGGGTTTATTCTGTGAACTTTCTTACGTGGTTTCTCTGGTTAGGCCCAGGGCCAGAATGCTGCCTCCCCACTCTCTCTCTGTATTCACTCTTTTCCCTTATTTTTTGAATCCTCTCTGAAACAGACAGTGTACGTAATGTCTGAAGAGGAGGGGGCTTTTAACATCTTGTAACATGCATTTCCTTCAGCTCCATTGTCTCATTTAAAGACGTGAAGAGAGTGTGGCAATGCCCAGGATTTGGTAATGCTGGCTAGCACTAACCATCTGCATTGTGTCGCTTCTAGATGCTTTCCAGAAGCAAAGACAGAAAAAAAAGTCACAATTCTGAGGGTTCATCCTTCAGACAGCCTAAGTGCTGTGAATCCCACAGACCACCTAAGTTCTCCCTACACAAGCTTTTCCTCCTGCCCACCCATAAGATAAGATTTCATTACGGTCTAAAGCTCTTATTCCTAGCCAGATCTGAAGGTCACAGCAGCAGCCCCGTTGATTCTAGTACCCAGAAAAAGTTTAACTTTCCATCTGTTTTACTGTGTGCCTCAAACACACCAATAGTCTTTTGGGTATGTTCAGGGTCATGCTGAAAAATAAGCCTATTAATACAGCAGGGTTTCAAAATATTTGAAGAGGTAATTCAGCAGAGTTTGTATCTCTTGTGTAGACTTCACTGGAGCCAGCATTCTTCACTCTATATTCAGTCACTCTGAATATCAGTCAGGGCACTTTAGTCAGCCATAAAAGAACTGCAAGCAGAGATGAATCTCATCCTTTCTTCTTTCAGACAGCAAGGAAGCCACCAGCCTCCCATTTTAAGCCTAACTACTGAAGACAGCTTAATGAGGCTCAGGGAAGATCACCTTGAATGTTAGCCAACAGCCCATTGTCACAAGAAAAGTTTCTTGCGTCAAAAACTGGATAACCCTTGAATAAATCTCTTTGATTCTGCTTATACCGGGGCTGTGCTCATTCTTGCTCCTTGAGCTGTCACAGTGGGAGGTGTGAATGTGTGTGGGATGCTGACAGTGAGAAAGACAAGGATATCATATTAAAATCTTGGTTGTAATAATTAATTTAGGAAAAGCTAGAGTGAGTAGTGAAGAACGAAGGGTTTAGAGACAGTCTCTTTCATTCATTTGTAAGCCTGTAACAGAGACAGACATCAGTGAATAAAAAGCCCTGCACATGTGCACGGATGCTCAGCTCTCTGTTTGCTGCAAGCTTGTGAAACTTTCCCATGTTTGCTTGTAGGCATCATGTGCATGCACAAGTATGCATCTTTTCATGGTACCTCCAGTCTGAGAAAGAGCCTATTACAAGAAGAAATTAAGAGCAAATAAAAATTGTGTAATTGCAAGAAAGTGTGTTTTCACACAAGCAGGGAATGCATCAACATTCCCCTTTCCACAAAAACAGAGGATACTTTGGCATGTGAATTCCTTAAAAACTATTGCTAGTGGTGACCTTAAAATGGCCCAGAAATAATTTCAAAGGTTTTAGCATGATTCTTTAAATACACCCCCAGCATTTTCTGCCTGCCATTAATCAGACATTTATTGCTAATAATTTTTTGTTTCTCACACTTTCACCTATAAACCAATCATTATAATCAGGCAGTGGGAGTGCTTTGACCACTGCTTATACATGGAGCACAGAAGCCTCATCTCCACTCTGAGTCCCCTCAGCTGGTTGCTGCCCTTGCCTGCCATCCTTTCATGTGCAAAAGCTATTTCAGACAGAGGGAAATCTCTGTCGAATGCTTGCACAGCACCTACCACACTGGGATTTGAGTGTAATCAGAATAAACTTTCTGGTCTTGTAATATTAACTGGTCTTGATATGAAAACCGTGGCATTAAAGGAAGACAACTGAAAAGCACTCTGCATCAAAAAAAAAAAAAAGGGCTTTTTCTTTTTTGTCTTAACAAATCGTTCAATTTTTCTCATTTCTCTCGTGGATTAAGAATGCACTTAGTCAAGAGAAAACATCTGTCCAAATGGTGAGGAAGGAGAGAAAGCCATATGCCTGAATGAACTGCTGCTGAGTAGCAAGTAGAGAAAAACTAGAGGGCTGGCTTGGGATTTAGTTCTCTGGAGGACAAAAAAGGGGGAAAAAAACCCCCAAAGTCACTACAATCTGTTCGTGTATGAGAGAGGGACAGAGAAAAAGACAGGAGGGCATAGCAATAGGAACATCTGCAGAAGTCATTTTTCTGAATAACAACCAGCATACACTGGTTTAGGACAAACATCTGTGCAACACGCTATAGAAATACCCGCACCAGTGCAAGCGGCTCCCCCTCCTCCCAGTACTAGCATAGGAAAGAGGTGGGAAGGACACACGACAGACTGAAAACAGATGAGGGACATATACCCCATTAAATGGCACAACATCCATTTCCTTCTACGCGCTCAGTCTAAAGGTAGTGTTAATAGAGGAAGCTGTAGGCAGGCAAATTACCTGTCAGATGCTAGAGGCTGCTAATGAAGAAAGATTCAAAAAGCATGGGAAAATGCAGCCAATAAAACATCTCTGAATGCAAAATGAATGAGAACACTTGGCAGAGGTGTGTAGCTCTTCTTTAAGTGGGGAAACAGTGGGCTTGGAAGAGCAGATGGAATACACCCCTGATTTGGTAAATAACCCCGCATAATTTATAGAATCATTTACATGGAAAAGACTTTCAAGATCACCAAATCCAAATATTAACCCAGCACTGCCAAGCCCACCACTAAACCATGTCCCTCAGCACAACATCTACATCTTTTAAATCCCTCCAGGGATGGTGACTCCACTGCCCTGGGCACCCTGGGCCAGGGTTTGATAACCTTTTCTGTGAAGAAAAGTTTCCTAACGTCCAACATAAATCTCCCCTAGCACAGCTTGAGGCTGTTTTGTCTTGTGCTATCACTTGTTACTTGGGAGAAGAGACTGACCCCCACCTTGCTACAACATCCTTTCAGGGAGTTGTAGAGAACAAGAAGGTCTCCCCTGAGCCTCATTTTCTCCATTTACTTACTTGTCTCCTAGAGTTACAGAACATGATCTTAGAGAAGTGCTGTCTATGATTACTTCCTATAGGTGTGTACTGGAATGCAGGAGGATAATATGGGAATTATGGCTTTATCACTGGACTAAAATTCTATGACTCTATGAATTCTGGAGACCTCGTTTTAATTGTGTAGATGACTTGGTTTCCAATATCACTCTCTGAATGCTGGGTGTTTGTGTGAGTTGTCTAGGCTACCTCCACAAGATGAATGACACCTCTTGAAATAACTAGCATAAATCATCCCCTAGTCCCCTTCTCTCCACTGAAGATAGAGGGAGTCCAGCTTATTTAGATCAGAAATCTATTTTTCATATGTCTAAAGCTACGTGAGAAGCCTCACCATTTTTCTACCTTTTTTTCTAAGTAGTTGTCAGCAAACTGGGATTAACATATCCAGTCACACTGTTGCATTACAAAGACAATAATCCATTACTGTTGGAAACACAGTCATGTGCAATTGTGCTAACAACAGCTCTGTAAGAATATAAACAGATTAAAAAAAAGGAGAGGGGTTTATTATTATTATTTATTTGCAGTTTAGGTTTCAATGTTACTTGTATTTTTTCTATCTAACAGAAATTAAAGGTCCACTGTGAGCTACAGTTCTAAAGGGAGTTCTATAGAATATCAAAGCCAATGCTACAAAGCAATTTTTTTAGTTGAATGTTTTTGAAAAAAAAAACAAACCAAAGGCAGAGGATTTTGGTCTACATTCTAATAGTCTCAGTTCTGTGAAGTTTGACTGGAGTAGTACTGAAACACTTTTATCAATCATGGTCCATTTCTATATTGGGGAGATGAAAATGTTTGCAGCTTCACAGACACTGCAGATTAGAGCTGATTGCACTTCTAAACAGAACAGTTTTATGTCTGAAAACACAGACTTGACAGAATGGAAGTGCTTCACAAACAGATATCAATCTCTTGAAAACTGTAGATACAAATTTGTTGATTAAGGTTGAAATATTTGTTTGTCTTGAAGTAGCGAAATAAATGTTTTGGGCAGCTATGACTTTTAGATTATGTGCTGAATGGTGTCTGTCAAAAAGATACAACCGAAATATGGCAGAAAGACAAAAATGGAGTATTTCAGTAAAGTTAATTGTAAGATCTCTTGGACTTCAGAGAAATTTTGGCACTTTTTTTTTTGTTGTTTGAAACAAGCTCAGAGTAATGGATGACACTTCCTTGAGGAACTCAAATCCTATTTCAGAGACAGTTCTATTCAAGGTATCATACGATCACAGACCCTGCTGATATCTATTAGCTGTACAAGAATCATGTCTTGAAGGGGTGTCAGAGTGAAGGCATTACACATTTCAGGGGATCATTTCCTGTGTTCTTCAGCTAACCTGACATTCAATTGTATTGCGTGTATGAGCAAGACGCAGTACAAGAAAGCCATTTAAAGATGGGGATGATTTGAAGGCTTCTAACCTTTTGAGTTACTCAGAGTTCTAGGGAATTTGTTATTTCACTACTGCAAATTATTACAGTGTTATGCAAGCAATCCTTAATGCTACTTTTCCACATTAAATCCACCACTTCCCAGGAGGTCTCGGCCACCAGGTGCTATTTTGATTTAAAATGCACACAGGAGAGATTGAAATGAGTAGAGTATATTATCTCTGCACGTATTTGTCACTGACAAAATGTATTAATTGCACATGGAAATCAATGCAAAGCAGTGTAGCTTTCATCTAAGTTATGGAATTAAATACAGGGCCTATCATATCTGATAATCCCTCATTGAATCAAACGCATTGCCAAGGTCACCAAAAATAAGCAGTCTGTGAAATACGTCAGAGAACAGTAAATCACATGCACGACTGTGTTGATGGATGCATGAGTTATAATATATACACTTTATAGCATTTGCCATTAAATATATCTACAACTATTATATTATTACAAAAAAAGATATATTTTCCATTAGAAATTGGCAGTGTTGAGGAAGGAAGGGATGCTCCTGTGGGACTCCAGCAATTAAAGCGCATTTCTTGGCTTAGTCTCAGAATTTGTGCAAATTATCTCATTTTTCTCTACTCTGGCTCCATATTTAGAACTAACCCTGGATCAAGATATGTACCTCCCCCCTGGAGTTATTCCACTTGAAGAGTTCTTAGTATTAAATTTCAGGAACTGAATGACATATGTCACCAGAAAGGGCTCTTTCAGTAATGCAACTGTCACTTCAGAATGTCAATGATTAATACCGAGTAAAGATTCTGAACATAAAACTTTGGATGGTAAGTGACTGCCCGTTAAAGAAAATACCAGGTTGCACAAATTGAGCATCACTCATACATTTCAATGCAGCATGCAGCAGTTCAGACAAGCCCTGATGGACACTGGTGGTGTCATCTGGCTGCTCCCTACACCAGTTTAGACTTAATACTCTCTTGTCTTTGTTGTTTGGCTATTTACTGCAACTTCATTCCTCTTCTCTTGTTTCTTCAGGCAGCTATCACCTTTCTAACTCGAACTCACTAGCAAGCCTGAAATTACACAACTACACACATCACAGAGTGAAAAGGATATTTGCAGATGTTGTACTGCATGCACATCAGTACCTGCTGTTCCTTTTCCTCACCCTTTATTCATCCCATCTCTTTGGATTTGTAAGGTCTTTGGGTCTGCGATTGATTTTCGTTCTCTAACAGAAGGGATGCTGAGGGAAAGTGACCTGCTGTTGGCTAGACCTTAATCATTTCCAGTCATATGATATTAGTACTCACAGGTAGCTGATTATAAAGTCCATACCATACCTAAAACAATGCACAAATTTATTACTTTTAAAACAAGGCACGGCTATTCCTTCAGTAATTCTGGCTGTTCCATTCTCAAGAGTTCCTTTGATTTATTAGCCAAGTGTGTTATTAAAATAATGAATTATGTGTTGGTACATTGCATTTAACATAGTATACACAGGGGCAAGTACATCTGCTAGCTATTAATCAAATATTCACTAACAAAGGTTGATTAACAGCATTTTACATATTTACAGCAAGAATGAAAAGCATAATAGAGCTCCACTGAAGTTAAATTATAATAAATTATTAAAATGCATTTATCTGTGCACTGATTAGTGCGTGGGATAGACAGAACTGCGGGTACAGTTTTGTTCACCACACAATACGATTTATGTATTGAAAAAGACATCTATTATTTTCAGCTTCTGGAGGAATAAAAAAAAAAAAAAAAAAAAGCCCCCAAAAAGCTGTGTAGAGCTGTGAGCATTTTGAATCAAATTTAAAGCAAGTTTCCTCACATGTAATTTTCATGTCTGCCAATCTACTGGCTTGAGCTTTCAAATCAACTGTGTTGATGATGTGCAGTGTTGAGCCTGACCTTTGCATGCCCTGATGCCAAATTTTGCTTTGAGTAACTACCTTAAAGCTGTCCAGACTTCAGCAGGTACCAGAGGCAGAGATTTGTCAAGTAAGCTCTGAAATTCTGAGGCCTTTTAAATGGTTATTTAAGAACTTGTTTCTGTGAGGAGTTGGAATTACAAAATCATAGTCTTATATTTCATATCTGAAGAAAAGGCTAGGAGCATTTTCTTCTTACTGAAGCTGAACTTATTTGCACAGAGCTAAGCATAATTTTCCTACATAGGCCCAGCTCCCAACTCTGATGATGGATTAATAGTCTGGAGTCTGTGTACACTGCTAAATCCTGCTGAAGTCAGTAAGAAATCTGGGGGTTTCCAGGCAGTGGGATTGGTCCCCCTTGCTAATTGTTGGCAGTTTCTTTAACTAGACTTCAGAATCAAAATAGCGTTTTTTTCTGAAATTGCCTTTTTATTGATTTTCAACAAAACAGTATCACAGAAAGCAAACATGGACTGTAAATGAGAGCTTAAACATGCAATGCACATACTGTTGAACAAGGGAGGAAAATATAGTATGTTAATAAACCAGCTAAAAGAATACAGACCAGAAAGTAAACAAACAGATGTAGGAATTACAGGAGTTCAGAATTTGAGTTCAGGGAGAAGAAATTAGGGTTTGCCTTAGAGAAAATTACAGTACAAGGAAAAATATTACAGGAAAAATATTTGCAGCTGCTGTAACTCAATATTGACTCTGTTAACTTACTCCAGGTAAGAATCTGGCCCATGCCTACTTATGTTAGTGTTTAGAAAAACAACCCATTTGTTCTCTGTGGAAAATAATTCCATATGAATTTTTTTTTTCCTGATCACTTATCTAAGAGCTCATTTTTAAACCATTCTACGGAAAGTAAATCACTTATCAAACTTTTCCATAAAATAAAGGCAATGATAGAGCCTCAGGTTTAATCTACTGTGAGTGGCATTGTGTAGCCAAAAAAGCCATTTATAAATAAAAGTGCAATTAATATGACCTTCAATGTTTTGCAGGATAGACTAAAGAAGCACAAACTTGAGAAATTTAAAAAATAAGCAGCATATAAGAACACAAACTGCATGTCTCCTACAGATATTTCTCTTTCATGAGTCTCAACTGACTTCTGAGGACACAGCTGGGTAGAAGGCGTTTGATGTGCATGACAACAGTCACACTGTGCTTTGTCCCAGTGGTTAAGTTGTCTTTGCCTGCATTTAACTGGTGGCGTTGTGAAGAGTTGGATGTGGAACAAAAGTCCATAGGGAACCAGGCTTTGTTAGCTTGGTTCCTCACAGAACAACCTGGTTAATTGCTTTGATGACAAATCAAGGTCCCTTTGAAGATGCAGGATGGTGTACGGACTGGGGGTCTACACCTCTTCACAGGAGAAGATCAGAATTCAAAGTGATCGGGATAGCTAGAGAAATGGACCAAGATCAATAGGATGAAAGTCGATAGACAAGTGCAGAGTACTACATTTAGTAAGAAGAAATCAAATGCAGAAGTACAAGATAGGGAATTACTGGCTGGACAAAAATACTGCAAAAGAGGAGCTGGTTTACCACAAAGTGAATATAAATCAAAAATATGTCACTGTTATTAAAAAGGTAAATCTCATACTGGGGTAAATTATATGGAGTGTTATGGAAGATGCAAAAAGAAGAAGAAACATCTCTGCAAGTTTTAAAGCAGGTGAAAAAAGCATCTTTTTTGAAAGCTAAGGATACATTTGATCCTACCTCAACATGGGCAGGCAAACAGCAGATGTCATGAGGTGCTTTACAGCCGTAACTACTATTATCTTATGCTCTCAGATGAAACTTAAAAGTATGAAACCAGACAAAAGCAAACATATCAACAATATATTGACTTGAATTCCTTTTTGCATACATGTGTACCTGCCCTGCTGTCTAGCTAATAACTTCACCCAGACAGAGATTCGGGAGTGAAATATCATAATCTGTGCTAAGCTCTCCAAGTTCATGAACTTTTCAAGAGAATGTAGATTCATTAAAATGCTACAAGCTATTTGTAATTTTCTTTAGTTTTGATAAGTAGCAGGTTTTCCAACTTGTGCTTGGAATTTATCTGGTTAGATTTCAAAGATAAAATTCTGTAAAAACACAAACGAATTTCGCAGTCAAAGCCACTGTATGTTGTGCAGTTATTTTGAGGAGTGAAAATTTTAAGGCCTCTCCTTTCTCCATGTCCACGAGAAACTTGGAAACCATTAGAAATCTGTCAAATGTCCAAGCAAAAGAGATGCTGTAATCACACTGGGGGATATTAACTGCAGGTCCTGATTGAGCTCTGTAGCTGCAATCAAACCAGTGCCAGCTCCACCAAGAGTCAGAAGTGAGAAGCTGTGCTTACCTCAGCAAGCAGGAGGTTACAAATATACAATAATTGGAAGAAAAGGTTAATTGACTTTCATTTCTCATTAACAGCTATATTTCTCCTTTTAATAATTGTGCTTCTTTTCTACTACCAAAATCTACAAAGTTGCCCAAAATAGAGGCAATTTTTTTTGATAAAGACAAGTACTAGAAGATTTTTTTTAACTGAAAAAAAGAAATATCTGCCTTAGGTTTCATTTCTAACTCTAAATCATCAGAGGCCATGTAATAGTCTGACCAAATATCATTATAAAATGAAAGAAAAATTATAGGGTCCTCTATCAGTAAACCAATATCAGAACAAAGTTTATTAATTAACTCTGAGAGGTCCCTTTCTTCTGTTGATAGTAGCAATCAGAACGGTGGAGCAATAGAATCACACGGAGCAGACACAGCTCAGTTACCACCAGAACCCAAGGGAGACCTCACCCTTGGGTGTGAGTTAAAAAACCAAACACCTCAACACCTCGTGGAATCCAGCAATGTGCTGGAGATCTGCTTAGTCTGAAACAGCAATGGAAAGCACAGACATTTCCCAAACTGCTGCTGCTGTGCCCTCTTTCGGGAACTGTAACATCCAGGTGTCTCCAGGAGAGAGACACATCCTCCTTCCTCCTCCATCTCCTTCTCTTCCTTTCTCTCAATGCCAGACTAAGACCAGGGGCTCACTCACTTTGTGAGAGCCCAGGCTCCCTGCTGCCAGATCGAGCTGTGGCTGCTGGAGAAAGGACTTGTGGTTTCTTCTTGAAACAGGGGCTCTCCACTTTTGAAGGGCCATTACAGAGATGAGTAATGGATACAAGGAATCGCACAACAATAGAAAGAAGAGGTGTTTTGGTGTGACTGCTGTATGGTGGAGTTCAGCTGCAGATCTGTGCATTTGCAGGTTGTAGAATATTCACTGAAATAAATGTCTTAATTAGAACAAGAGGAGCAAATAATTTATGCAGCATATCTAGCCTCTGCTTCTGAATTGATAAGAATGATTATTAAATGCCATTTACTTAGAACATCTACTTGCAGTCTTTCTTGATTTAATTTAATATCCCCTGGTTATGTGTTATTCAAGCTCTCCATACTTCCAAACATGCTTTTTGTCTTTAAACAGTAATGTTTAATCTAAGTAAATATCCATATTCAGACTATATTGATTGGTGCTCATTACACACTATCACTGAAGATGTATGAGAGTTTAGATGGGACACTAAACATATCCTAGAATATGTTTTCTGACTAGTTTGTTATTAGAAATAAGCACCACACTGTGCTGCTGCTGATAGATTATGTTTTAAATTTAAACTAAAATTGGATTACAGTATCTGCTAGGAGCTTTTTTGTAACATGAATTGCTCTTTTTCTGTACTCTTAACATTGAATTCTCTTTGTCAGCTTTATCTTAAACTTACCAAAAATAAGAGCAAGTCTGTTTTCTGGAAATATACAGCTGTCAATGGTTGAGAGAATATTTTTGATCACACATCTGCTATCTAAACTGAAGAACACGTACTTGCTCCGAAAGATTTTCTCTAAATTGGACATCATAATATCAAGTTACATGACGTATCACGTGCTGGAATGACTAGAAAAATACAGGAATCAACCACTAACCATTACAGTAATCATGTACGCAACCATGCTGTTGGTTACAAATCTTACTCTGCTACTCATTAGTACCTAACCATAGCTAGGAATGCAAGCTTTTCAAACCACATTTCACGCTTTTAATGACTGACATCTTCTGTGTCTGTGGCTGAGAATTAGTAAAAATCTGGTGTTAGCATGTCTAGAGCTGTCAGTACTACACTGTACTTTATGCATGACTGGGGCTGGAGAACACTGGGAGAGAAATGTCGAAGAAGGTGTAATAGGATGTGTTTTCAGCTGTAATGAATGTGCAGCTCCCTTGTGTGCTAATGGTCTGGTCTGTCTGAAGTATGTCACGAATTTCTGAGCTCTTGCAACTCTACTACCTTTCAGTTACTGATATAATGGAAATTATGTGATTATGTCCATTACCTCTTAAAGCTGCGTGCTTAGTAGTAAACAGTGGTGTTGTGTAACACAAATCACATTCTTGGTTCTAAATGGTTCCAAGTTCCAGTTTAATACCCTAGTATTGAAAAGGGCTTCTATTAACAAGAGCTTTCTGTGACAAAGGGACTACTTTACCATGTAAAAATTTCAGTAGCAGGGAAAAAATTTACTGCTAATGAAATACTTGTTTTCTTTCTGTCATATCTCCCACTCTAAGAGCTCAATTCAGCTTAAGGATACAAATGAATCTCCCTTTAGATACTGTGTCAGCACTGCCATTTTGCTTGCAAGGCAACTCACATACAGAACCCTGAAAATCTTGCCCAAGCCAGCATGGAGAATGTATTACTGGTACACCTCATAGTCTTCCATCAACTCAGCTTTCCAACAGCACTATGCAGTCAGATTCTCGCAATCTCATTTTACAGATGCAGAACTGATGTGCAACCAAGAGGGTAGAGATGTACTTCAACTGCAGCTTGAAGCTGAATGTCATGTTGGGAGCCTAAACACTCCTTACAGTCAGCAGAGTGGCATAGGCTCTTCCTTAGAACAGTTGAGAGCCCTGCAGCCAAGTGCTTGACCCATAGCAGAATTACCTTTCTCTTTCCTTTCGCTACTTAGCAAGGTATTCACAGTTCAGACATCAGCTACATGAGATGAATCTAGGCATAAACAATGTGCCCAGGGCCATACAAGAAGGCTGTAGAAAAGACCTAAACACAAGCTGCTGAAACACAAGACTTGTGTCTACTGGAGATCAACTGCCCTCCAGCTCCCCTATGGAGTCTGTGGTAAGAGGGAAATGGGGCAATGCCCTGATTTTAGAAAATCCGTGTATAATGCTGCTTATTTTTGAGCACCATCTACTGGTACATCAACTACCGACCCGCCTACGTACAGAACAGCAGTTTCAGAGTATCTCGTGATGTATGCCAGTGCCAGAAAGGGAAACAGGAACTCCTCACACCCAGTCTTGAGCCTTAATAAACCCACCCATCCTCTCTGTCAGACAGGATTTACCATTATGTTTTGTCATGTCTTGCAATAACATTGTTTTAACATATTCAGTTCAGCTGAGTGACTGCAGCACAGCAACTATTTTGCAGTGACTGTCAAGCTCTTAAAGTTACTGTCTGTGATTTGCACACGGAATTACTGTGTCATCCCTTCAAACCATAAGCACAAGTAACTCAGACTTGTCAAGAACTGTGCATCAAATTCATCCTTAGTATAACTCGGTGGGGATCCAATGAAGTTTGTACTAGAGATGGATGTGGTCCACTGTTTCTTGATTCTTGATATATTGGGATCAAAGCCTTGCCAGGGATCCCACTGTGTATGAAATGGTTGCATTTGTCAGTGTTCAGACATCCAGTGAAATACTCCACAGTGTTTCCTCATTCCAGAAAAAAAGCAAAACTTATTCAATAATGAAAGCCTAAACCAAATACAGTCAACTGCAAATGCAGAAAATGTGACTTGATCATCACCAGAAATGAATCAAAACCTGACAGACCATTTATGAATGGATTACTTTGCTGATAAATTTTCTATTAAATTTTCCTTCTTGCATGTAGATAGAGTGGGATGCTCTAAACACATCATGATATTTTTTAGCTTTCTAAGTGAGACATAAAAATAATTAGCATTGTTTCCAGCGGGGTCCTAATCATGCAGGAAATAGAGTCTAATGCTGGGTTGACAGTAATTCACTTTCCAAGATCAAGATATATCTCCTGCAAGTAACACTGCAGCCATCAGTATCATTGTTTAGAATTGCACAGTATGTGTGAATTATCTTTCTGAATACCTGCCATTGCCCCAAGACTTTTGTGGTCAAAAGTAAATAGCAGCACTCTCCCTGATTTTCAGTTACACTAAGGCCACTTACTTTAATGTTGGCAAAGCTTACGTGGCTCTCTTTCTGTAATAGTCTTCTCAAAGCTAGCAAAAAACCCACAGAAGGTCAACAGAACACACTTTTGTTTCCTTGCCTACATCAACAAAACCTTATAATGAACTTGTACCAACATCTATCCTCCTACTACAAAGCATGTTAGCAAAGCTTCATAAACTATCATAAAAACAGTGGCACACAAATATCCAGAAGATATGTAGGTAAAAATTATACCTAGAAGTGTGCTTTGACTTTTTTTTTTTTTTTTTTAAAGAAAAATGAGTTTAACATGTCTGGTATAAGGTGTCTTACTTTCAACATCAACATACAAGAAAACATATGGTAAAAGTATAATTTCTCTTTTTAAAAAGAGTTTTCTTTTTGGTTTTCTTAGAAGAAAAAGAACTTTTTCAAACCATATGTGTATATAGTGGATTTGGAACTGTGTGGCAGCTCAGACGAGAAAGAGACATATGTTAAAAGCTGTTCTCTTTTCTCTGTTCAAGAAAATACAAAGAAATAAATAGCAGTTGCTCCAACAGACACTAAAGTCAAAGTAATACCTCACATTGATTACAGTACTAATCAAGTCAAAGCCACAGTATTCCTCAGTGTGATTATTTGCTTCCTTTTCTAAAATTAAGCAGAGTGGTTGACAGTGTGCTGTGTTCTGGTATTGCACAAGCTGTAATATCAATAAAGCACCAGTTAGACAAGTTAAAGGGATTCAGCAGAAGTGAAGCATGATGAATTAAGAGAAACAATCAATGTAGACATCATTATAAAAGTCATATCAATGATATAAGCAACTTAAAAACATCCATAAAAATCTACAGTGCTGTGAATTAAACAAAAATTACAGATATAAAAAAAAATATCATTAAATGTTGTTTTGAGTGAATCTGTCATTCTTGGTGAAATGACTGTAATTTCTCAGACACTAACATTTGCTCTTTTCTCCTCCAGTATGTACAATCTAGCACAGTGCTATACTAAGGATAGTTGCAATAACAGCTGTTTGCCTGAATTAATACCTGAATGATTATTTAAAGAACCATACCTATCTGAATACAGGTGGTAATTAAATAGCCCCTGAAAGGTTAGCAATCCTTAGTGACTTATACTTCCCTCTCATAACGTTTGTTCACAGTGAAGAGCGGGTCTGTTCCATCTCTTACATATTAGACCGTTTTAATAACCTTGTTGGCCACGGTGTCTGTGATAGTTTTCTTGTTTTCCTCTCAAAAAAATGTTGATATTTCACAGGACAATTGGCCACTGAAAACCACCATTTTCAAGAAATTAAAAGTAAACAATAATCTCTGTTTGCTCAGATACAACCTTATCACCACTGCACCTTAATCTTCTTGTAAAACATTCTAATTTTCCAGGAACACGTATTTTTTTCACAAAAAAAAATCAATTTGTCACATGGCACCAAAAGTTAAACACCATACAGTCACTTCTTTTACTTAAATAGTGAATGTGAAGAAACATGAATTAAAACAAAAGACAAACATACATTTTGCAAATTCCCATAGAAAAACCAACTGGCTGTGTTACTTGATTCTGAGATCAAGCAATGCTGAACACATGCACTCATCTTTCTTCTACTTAAAACTGTAAATTTGTCCAAGTCTGAGGCAAGTTTTGACCTCTGAAATAGCCCCTGTTATTTCTCCTTGGCAATATTCAACTGACAAGTCCTGCAGGTCATTTTATTATATTCAGGCTATTGAAATATTTAAGATACAGCTTTTTCATTAATGAAATCAAAGAGGGTTGGTGGAAATATTCCACAGGCTTTTTACCATTAGGCCATTTAAAGAAAGTAATGAGAAGAAAATCAAAATCCTGTAATGTCTGGAGAGGAAAAGTGAGTGAGGAATAATTCAGAGAAAAGATGAAAAAAGGGGAAGGAAAAATAGAGGAGGTAATGCAATGTTATTCTGGTTTGTTTTCACAGCTCCTAAGTAATTTCTCCCACTTGTGATCCAAATTATATTGCCTGTGCCCTTAAAAAGCAAATTACCATTTACAGAATTCTTTTATCTGGCTGTAATCATTTATACCCCTTTCATAACTGACTCTGTCATTTATACAGAAAAAAATAGTAACAAACTGTATAATCTATTTCTTCATCTGTTATTTTCCACTGCCCATTCTCAGTGCCCATCATCCATGTTGAAAAGAAGCTTCTGACACTAGGGTATATCAAAACAACTCCAAATGGCTGTGAAATGTGAAGACAGAATAGTGGGGGGGGGGGTCCAGCATTTTTTAATAAAAATACTTAATATGAAAGCCCCCAAAGCTTTTCTGGCAGCTGGCTGATGGCTCTGCATACCTGTCACCTGAGGATGGGAAGGAAAGTGAATGTCTCACTCTCACAAGAAGTGGGGAACACAGAAGACTCTAAGCAGCCAGTCAGCGCTGAATAAAATATTTCTGTGCTGCATAATGAATGCATCATGCTAAGGGTCTAGTGCCTTGCAAATAACAACAACTGAGAGCCTAATAGTTAACTCTAATTTTTCATTTGGGTCCCAAGTTGCTTTTGATGTTGTTGTTTTGCAGAATCATAATAAACAGCTACATTTAGAAAAGCGCTCCCAGCTTGCACTACTCAAAAACATCTAGCAAAATCTCCAAGTCCTGTCTAGGCTGGAGGAAACTGTTTACCAGAAAAAGAACTGCAGCAGTAAAAAAAATGAAAGAACATAGAGGGATGATTCACTTGAAGATTTTCTTAATTAATAAGTTGGTTGCTACCTTCCTATGAGGTGACATCTTTTCATTTACTTTGGCTTGTCAGAAGTCTATTTTATTGTGTTAGGTGGATTCTAATGCTGCTCTGATTCACTGCGTATATTAAAGCCAGCAACAAAGAGTTCTGCTTAATAATCTTCATTTACACCAAATGGGCACCAAAAGACTCAAATCAATCATGTTTGTGTAGAGTTTCAATATCATCAAGCGAAGAACAGTTGAAAATTTAATAATAAAAGAAATTATTATTTGCTACCATTCCAGTAGAAGTTGCAATAAGAAATACACAGAAGGGTCTTCACAAAGGCTAATTTTAGTCACAGAAGACCGGTCTCCATAAGCACTTTCTGTAATCAATGGAAAAAGGCACTTTCAGAGGGCAACTCAGAGCAGGAGCTAATTTAAGTGCTCCAAATTGCACTCTCGAAATGCCCATCTCTCGATGTTTTGTATATTGGAGCCTGGGGAGATGGACCTCAAAATACTGACACAGAAAGAGCAGAAAAGTAAATCTGTGTTTTGTAGAAGAGTCATGACACTTGTAAACTGAGGGCATGTCAACTCGGCAAAATTAGACAAAGTGCAGGGAGGCCCAATTTAGCTCTGACTTGGACTGGTGAGTCAACAAAGTGCAGTAACAGGCAGGTGTAGAAGCAGCACAGCCCTTCTGAGGAGGCTCCTCATCTTTGACCCAGTACAGGCCATCTGCAGGTTCGGGATGCAGACTGAGGCAGGCAGAGCCAGGTGAGTGTCCTGAGTACATAGCTGGCAGCCTGTCCCCACAGACACACCCAGCCTGGTCCGCCTCTGATTCCCAAGGGACCTTGTCCTGTGTGACTCTTTCCTCTTTGTTACAGAAGTGACCCCTTGGCTTCACCAGAGACAGAGAAGTTTGAGAGAGAAAGAAGTGTTGAAGATCCTCCCAGCACAAAGCTGATTTGGGAACATAAACAGAGAAAGTAGGACACACCAGACACATGCATTACGTGAGATGATACCTATTCATCTTTGCTTTTAAACAAAAGACTTGCTGGCAACTTTGAACAAACTTTTCTTACTGTTGATGTACAAACAGGAATAAATATGTATTCAAAAGCAGTAATGAAGCTTTGTGCAAACGCCATTCTTTAAGAGACATCCATTATTTTTGAGTGGTGACAGTCATAGGGCTATTGCATCTAGTCTGCCAGGGCTGTATTCTCCGAAAACCATTTTTGCAGAAACATCACAGTGTATGAGTCAGCAGGTCAAATTCATCCACCATGTAAATCAGTTGGAATAATGGAATTTCCAGCTTTGCATTCAGAGACGGATGTCTTACAGCCTGTTCTTCTGAACCAGCCTCTTTCATTTATTTACATCTGTTTCTTGTGAGTGAAGGGCAGCAACTATTGTCACTATCGTCAAAGCCCCCCAGGAAAGGGGATGGGACACTCAGAACTACCCTTTTCCTGGACAGACATTTCCCTGCTACAGGAAGCAAGTTATTTCATAACCATATTACTGCCCATAGGAGAAAAGCTGAGGGGAAATGTAAGGAACAAAGGCTTTTCCCTGTCTTCTGCCATTGCCTGTCTCTGGCCAGTAACAAAGAGAGCATGGAAGAAGCTGTTAATACCTAGCACACAATGGCTACTTGGGCCATCTTCTTTCCTACAAACTCTCCTGAAGGTATTTTTTATATGCCTGATGCTAGAATGAGCAGCAGGAAAGAGAATCAGAAGCTGAGTTACTTACAGCACTCAGAAAAAAACATGAACAGAGAGGAAGGAAAAGAAATCAATATGTGTGATTGCTCTTCTCCATCCACTGTAAACGTGTCGGTGAGGGACATGATTCATCTCTGCTGGTGAAAATTGGATTATCAGCGTTGTTGAAGCAGAAAGGGAATTTTGAAAGGAAAATATGTTCCTGCATTCATGGCTGAGCACTCTACAGAGAGACTTTTAATTGGATATATGACAAATCCTGCAATAGAAGAGCAGTCCTGGCTAGAACCCTGAGGAGCAGAAGTCAGCAGTTGTCCTGCTTCCATGGTGTTACACTCTGGACCTCCTTTATAGATGACTTTACAGTCCTTGGGCTCTCTGTAACTTCCTCCCATGGGAAAGGCACACAGTTCAGAGTACACATGAAGTTCTGACATGACAGTGCTCCTCTTAAGGCTCCCATCAGAAAGGCAAGAGGAGGTATTCATATAAATGTTTTCCACTTCTTACATTCACTACTAAACTTTGAAACAAAGACTTACAGCGTGTCTGAGAAGTAAGATGAAGTATCATGGACATGTCAAATAAGGAGAGCTCCTTAACTGACCACAGTGATTTTAGCTTTCAATTATTTTAGATTTTTTTCTCAGGGATGCTTAAATGTAAATGAACCCCCACTCAAGAAGGATGGAATTGACAGATTTAGTTATACTGTTTGACCTTTCTTCTTAGTTAATAGTGAGAGCAGGTAAATCAGGTTTTATTTAGATAATGAAGCCCAAGTATAGGAAAGAAATATCAGAAAATCTATTTCTTCTTGCATTCAACAATGACTAGGTTAGACAATTAAGCAACCTTATGACTTGCAATATAAGCATTTCATTGTGCTTTGTCATCTTTGCCACTAACTGTATGACCTTGAGCGAGTAACTACTAGTCCAGTTTGCCTTTTCCTCACTGAGTCGGATGTCATTCACCTACAGCTTTGAGAAGAAACTTCACTGATGGTAGTTACACTCCCAGCAGCCACAGAGTAGCCCTTAGAAACCTCCCTAAATGACTCTTTTTCAAGACTGCTAAAGAAATGCCATTTTTGTCAACCAGTGCAAACCAAGCAAAACTTAAAACCATTAAAAATTAGAGTTTCAGCTCATTCATCTCAGGCAGTTAGCACAGTTCAACCTTGCATAGGCTCCAGTGGGCAGGTAGGAGACCCAGGGACACCAGAGTTGCAAGAAGAAGCCAGGCTGAAGAACCAGCAGCTTCATTGTCACTGTTGTCATGGAAGTTTTTCCCATTCTGAACTAGTCTAGACAAAAATAAATTTTCAGGAGCTCTACATAGTAGTAATAATCAATATTTAAAAGGTTGTGGAGCACTATAACAAAGGGGTTTGATTTTACTCCCTGACACAACCAGAGAGGTAACCTGATTTAATAAGGGAATGCAGCAGCAACCATGATTCTGAGCCATTGTGGCTAATTCTGAAGACCCCATAGTGACAAAAGAACAATAATGACTGAGGACTAATAAAAGCAAAATCAGTGAGAGTTTAATCACCATCAGAAGGACGTGAATTGAGTGTTAGAAAACATCTTCTGTTTAGAGAGTTAAGCTGTTATGCACACTGAAGTATAATTTGCTGTCACTGTTTTATTGTCATGCAATATATATTGTAGAGTAATCATTTTAATCTGCATGCAGATTATTAATTAGTGAAATAATAATTTAGTCCAGAGTGAAAGCACAGGCAGGATGAGGAAGCAGCTGGCTATTTCTCTGACCTTTTCCATTCCAAAAGCTAGTCCATAATGACCCAGCTGCTGCTCAGGGACATAGGATACAATTTTTATGTTAACTTTGTTGTACAAAATCTGTATTATGTGTAAGGCTGCATTATGAGTATGTACTTACAAAGATTTAGATGGATAGGTATCATTTGTGCCACGCTAATAAATTACACTTTATCATTTCTTTTAGTGGACATCTGCTGAAAAGTGGCTTTCACTCACCAGTCAAACTTCCTTGCTGGTGAGTCTGCCATGCAAGTGGGCATGACAGAGCCTGCTGAATCAGCTATGGCAAGAAACCCAGGACAAAAGGAACAGCAGAAGTTTCATGTGCTTTTGGGAACTATCTGGTATCTTACTGGTAGAGTTACCTGCTGGCTGTTCTTTGCCCTTCATTGAAACAAACTCCAAAGTGCTCCACAGCTGTGTCATGCTACACACACGCATATAACGGAACCAACAGCAGAGATGCTTGGTTATCTCGCTTGCATCCTTGGGAATCTTAATAGCAATGCAGTTTTAGCTTATGGTGATTGCTTGCATTCCTGTAGGTATCTCGGGCAATCCTGGAGGCAAAATTCAGAGCTGGAAATAGTCAAAGCATAGCACTGGAGATGAAGGAATGAGCACCTTGGCTGTCAGTAAAGAGCTGGCCATTGCAATTGCTGATTCTAGCCACTAAAACCCGACATGACTACCCCAGTGTCTGCGGGCCAAAACCTGCAAAGTTGCATTGTTGATTTAAAAGTCAAATTCCTATTAAGTTTAATGAAACCACTGTCTTTAAATCCCTTGCACTGAGTGATAAAACTTTTGCGTACTTAAATAGGAGAAGATATTTAGAGGACCCTTTGCCTGTGGATTCAGGGGAACTCCCATTTTGGGCTCCCTGCTCTGCATAGTAGCAAAGCTGATTCTTCCCCTTTCCTCTCCCATTCAGTATGAAAGAAGCATTTAAGAATTACCCTCCTAAGAGAGATTTGCTAGTTCACAAAACTGATAATGAAATATTAATGAAATATATCTCCTACTTTAGTTCAAATCTAAACCGGAGTGCCACAGACCTAAACCCATGACTAGTGGCTCCTCACTTTCTCTGATTTTCATTAGGGAAGCTGTGGTTCAATGTGTCATGGTGACATTCAGAAAATGGCATGAAAAATCCATTTAATGCAGAAACCCAGATGCAAGTGGCTAAGAACAAGGCAATTTTTCTGGTAATTCCTTTTATAGAAGTTTGAAAGTAAAGACAGCATACACAGTGCAACTTACAACATTAGTTTTCTTATTCCACCACACCTAAGTGAAGAATTTCAGTTTCAAAGCTGCAGTTTGCACTGCACAGCCAAACGTGTCCTTTGCTACTCCGCTGTGTTTCTTACATTTCCATCCCCCTTGCAGTAAACCTGCAGCTTCATTCAAAACAAGACAGGCAGTTGTGGACAGTTCTAAGCAGCAAGGTAATTAAGGGATTAGATTATTTTAGTGAAAACAAAATGAAATGAAAACTGAATATGAATATATGTGGGAAAATCAATGTAATATATGCAGTAAGGTTTAAAAGGGCTTAAAGAAAGGATTTCCAAAGCTTGTGGTGTCTTAGAAAGCTTTCATTTCTACCTGATTCAATACTATTGCTTATTTTGAGACGGAGAAAAAAGCGATCTCAGAGATAGTTGATGCATCTCAATCTGGGATTTCTGAGGAACATATTTTGACTACCAAGAAGCCAGCCTGTTCCATCGCTGAGAACTGTGCCTGGCTGGTACTTATTACTAAGACCTCTTTTAACCTGCATGTTTCAAAAGAGACAAGATTTGTAAAAGGCTTAGGTGAAAAAATACCCAGTTTCTTGAGACCTCCTATATTTTGCATTTTATGAATAGGTCTTTCATCAAATGCTTTTTTCTTCATCCAAGTAGGCTGAGATTATGAAGGCTCAAGATATCTTTGAAAACTGCTGCACACACCTACGCTCAGCCAGCACTTTTCTAATTATATCAGCAGGTCTTTGAATTATTGCTGGTTAAACTCTATATAAACACCTCTGAATAGAGGTGATCAGGGATTGTACTCTACCTTCATTAGACAACCTTCACAAGGCAGCAAATTTTTGACAGTCTAAAAATAAAAGCATTACTTTTCTTGGTAAGGGAGACTTATTAACAAACTACAGAGCTTTCCTGCTTCAGGGCAGTACAGCTGCAATTGAGGGGGAGAAGGACTGAAAGTTGTTAACATCAGAAGTTTGTTTTTAACCTGAAATATGAAATAATAAGATGTGTCACAACACTGCCTGTATTGTAAGTGTCCAGGAAAACAAGAAGCCTTGGAAACTGCTCTTTCTTCAGAGCACAGCAATGATCTTTATCATCAAGACCCAAAAATCCTACTCACAGCACTGTCATTAATTCAAAGTAGAGACTTTGCTATATGCCAGGAGATCATCTAAAAATAAACCCACAACAGAGCATGTCCTATTCTTTTCAACTTTTCCTAATTTATTAAAGTTTAATGAGCCTTTGGCTTTTCACAAACTCATATATAGATGAGACTTAGCCCTGCATTGTCAGAGAACACCACTGGATTCAACACATTAGTCTTTTGAACAGAATTATCAGAGCAGCTCACTTTTTAAAGAAAGCATAGGTGGGCTCTTGAAGCATGTATTACACAACTGAGATCTGCCCAGAAAAATACTCCAGCATAACATCAGAAATCTGTGACTCAGTATGCCTAGCTATTTTTGTGTGCAGACTGTCAATGAATATGGATCATACAAAGTGGATGTTCTCTCTGATCCAATACAGGCATTCCTGTCTTTCTGCCAGTCTTCTGCTTACTTTCCTCCAATATACAAACACATTCATCACTTGGATTTATGCCTTTTCAGCTGGTTGCCCACCTTTCACAGTAAGCTTATAAAATGTCTTTGGAGTTCAGTGCTATGCACTCTTCTATGGTTCATTTCACCCTTAGGTGATACTGACTGAGCCTTGATTGCAAGCCTCCAGTGAGCCCCCAGCACAGCCATTTCTGTTGCATGCTGCCCAACATACCCAGTAATTGCAGTGGATTTTAAGAGCACCCACTGAAAAACAACACTGTTTAGTAAGTGTGCTTTCCTTCCCTGCAGGCCTGACCTCGGTGAAAGGAGCTGTCAGCTCCGTGCCCTCCCTCTTGGTTCCCCACTGGAAAGCATTGCAGAGATGACCATGGCTGGAAGTGTGTCCATCAGGAATAGCATTTATACTTGTCAAAACAATGCCCAGGATACTGGATCTTATGCTATGAAACAAGCACAGAGAAACTGCTAGATACAAGCTCTTTAGAAGAGCATAAGTTACTCTGAACCCACATATCTAAAATTTATAGACAAAACAGTTCATGTAACTGTCATACTTAAAAATTAGCAAAATTCCATTAATGTTCCCCTAACTTACTGGGAAAGTAGATGGAATATTTGAGCACATCTGAAAATCTGACAGCTAAGTGCTATAGATCATGAATGCACCTTTCTTAGTCATACATAAATTCCCCTAGTGTTTCAAGTGAGAAGACAAATAAGCTATACCATCAGGGTTTTTTTTTTTGGCAATCGTCGTACTTAGAATGATATGTAGACAGAGCTTCTTCATCTACAGAATTTTAAGAAGGGTTTCAAAAAAAGTACCACACTGGCCCAATACTCTATGCAGAGCTTCTAGTAGCTTCTTCCCGAGTTCGAGTACATTGTTGCTGCTGTATTGTGATGTTTAAATACAATTTGGAAGGTGTTGTGGATCAGTAGCTTCAATAAGGTTAAAATTCAGTTTTCTGGATAGGTATAGAACATACAGAAATATCATTCACTGCTAAAATGTATCCACACATAGAAAGGAACACCAAAATACTCCTACAGTTTCTGTCACTGAAGACCATACTTTCTGAAAATATGATCAGAGATCCATCTATGTCTTTACTTCCAGGCCATGGTTATACTGGTTAGCTACCTACTACGCAGTGGTACATGCAAATGGAAGTAGTGCTGGTGCAACGCATCTGAGCAAATATCCATGGGGCTTTGAATCTGCAACATGGAGTATCTGAAATTACCTATCTTCTGAAATAAGCTGCAGTTTGCATTCACTAAGTACAGAAAATGGCTACAGAAACACGATGGATAGTTTGAAGAGAATATATCATGAAAGAAGGTTGTTAACTGTACAAAAACATGATATAAAGAAAAACAAAAATAGTGTTCTTACTGACCCAGAAGAGAATGTTGGTCCACTGGCTGAACTAATGTAAGTATAGGAGTCTCTCATTTGCGATATTTGAGTCTCTCATTTGCGAGATACATATATCTGAATCTACAGAAAATCCTCTCAGCTGAGGCTCTAATATGCATTCACGTGCTCTTTACAGAGACATGGAGCCAAAAATCTATGTTACTTTATATTCCTCTAAAACAAATGAAAGCCACCTATTTATGATTCTGTCCAGGAGCTGGATTAAACTAGAACAGCAGCAGCTGGAATGGATCCAGAGAAGAAAAAAAAAAAAAAAATACAAATCAGGCAGCTAAAGTTTCTGACTGGTTTATAAATTTTGAGACTACATCCCATTCTTCTGCTGACCACTATTTGGTGCACTGTGGCAGCTGAACTGGCAACATCACATCAGCCAGTGCTAGGGGTGCAAACTGGCCACACAGACTGCAAACCATAATCCTCCTGAAACAGCAAGGGCTGGAAACATCCTGGAAGAGGAGAAGTTGATACTTCCCCATTTCTTTCTCTGTACTTTTTATGCTTTCAGCAAATCGTTTTTTGTCTCTTCATTTCACATATTAGTCCATACAAGAGCACACTGGCAAATTTGTCCTCCCAGGCAACAGTATTCTTGGAAACCACTGTTTTCCTCAAAATAAACTACATGGACAGCTATTCTGAAAGCTGTAGAAAAGGCATTCTACTTGGGAAGCTGAAAAGATTTAAGCTGCTGAGAAAATGAGGACCCAAGCTGATACAGAGACTTAGGAGCTACTGTTTTTAATCTCTCACTCTCTTTCCAATGAATGCTTCTTCCTACACCGAGTTGCCATAGTTTCAGATTTCTGTGGTTCCCTGGCTGCTGGTTACGAGGACATTTTTATATACCCTGATGATGTTATGATGTGTACATTTTCTGAATTTGTTTTCACATTGTATATGACATCACACCTTAAACACAAAACCAATTGTAATTATTCTTTACACTTAATCACTTTTGGGTGTTCTTTTCCAACTTACACCCCCCCACAAAAGAATTTAAAATTCCATTTTTTGTTTAGTTCAACATCTAGCTTTCAAAGATCTCTTTGAAAACCATGGCTTAAAGAAAGAAGTAATTAAACTTATATTATCAGAGTTTTCTCCACTGCTGCATACTAGAGGGAGCTAGTAGTTAATGTCAAGTACAGACAGTCCTGTGGTGTCAGTGGGAGAAAAAGCTCCTGGGAGCTCTGGAGTAGAACAGTAAAACTTCCTTTCCAGTTACTAATCTGCATGATCTGCACAAATGCTTAATTATTATTTGGGTCTTTTTCCTTTTTACAGATAACCTGTGTCTTACAAGCATGAAACTTGAGATCATGGCATGAAGAATTGTGGGCTGATAGATATAGAAACTTCTGGTTTATATGATTTTTAGCAATTCAAATTCCAGTCTTTAAGGCCTTAAAACACAGACTTTGAAAACTAGATTCTCTCTAATCTCTTTACTTTTCAGTGTCTTCCACATTCGAATTGACATATTAAATTGAGTTCTGTTACGGTACATTTCCTTCTCGCTCCTTTCCCCAGATCTACGTGTCTCTCTACAGTAATCCTGGCCTCTTCATTGTATCCCAAATCAATTATTCTTTCCAAGTCTCTTTTTCCAGGTTGTCAGTCCTCCTTTCTTTGTGTCTGGTCTTGGCAAGATCTCTCTGCACTTCTTTTCCAGTAAGGCCAGATTTTAGCTCTATCTCTGCCTCATTTATTTTGCAGCTGCTTTGTTCTCATGCCCAGGCTGTTTAGCAACATGTGTGGAAATGTAAAAAATCCCCCCAACAACCAAACATCTAGTCCCCATAATCCGTTTGAATCAAATGCCAATGCTACTGCTTGAATCAGATTTCCAGGCATTTTCACCAATTTATTCTGTCCCCTAAGAAAAAAACAAACCAAAAAGACATGGTTTTAAAAAGTTTTGACTGGAAGCACTTGGCTTTGGAGATCTAAGCACCATTACTGATATTCGAGAATGCTGCAACTGGTCTGTCTGGAAGCAGAACCTGGTCCACTGAAAAATCTTTATCCCTATTTTTTTTTTTCTGATTTGAATTTTTCTTTCAGCAAGTTAACATTATCCATCAGCCACTCTCTCAGATACAGAACTACACTATACCTTGATAAAGGATCTCAGGACAGCATTCTGACAAAGGCAGTTGTTCTGTTTTAATGGATTGTTTCTATATCCATCAGCCCACAATTCTTCATGCCACGATCTCAAGCAGCACAGCTAAGAGATAGGGAATTGTATCATATTAGACCACACGAGAATGCTCCTTTCTGTTGGCTTTGCTGCTTGTGATTGCAGTGTGAGAATGGAATACTCAAACACCCAGAGGTCCATTTAAATCTCCACAGCAGAAGCTTTTTTTGCTTGACTGATCAAGGAAAAGTGAACAGTTGTTGAGTTACATTAATGCTAGCTTTATTTACCTATCGTTTTGTGGATTTGGGTTTATTTTTTAAACTGGCTGTCTATAGGAACTGCTGATGCCTTCCCTTGATATTACAGTCAGTAGCTCCTGTTCTCTTTGGAAACAAATAACTGGTTGGCCATTACTGCATGCACAATTTCATCTTTTTATACACAGGATTTGTTGCTAATGGAAAATTCTTAAGGGCCACTAACCAGTTGTATGAAGATAAATTACCTCTGCCTAGTATCAATGTGAATGCCACTCTTTCTGCAGCCTGATGTCACAAGTTTACCCCTGAATTGTGTGATTGAGATCCGTAGAGAGAAGGATACCACAGGATGGTAAAGGAAGGCATTGTATATTTAATAAAGACTGATTTTACTCCAGAGATAAATCTGCAGTGCATCACTGTCGTCTTATATCCTTTCCTTACAAATGGAAATTATTGAATTTCTTTTGCCTCATTTAATTCCTTTTAATCCCTTCTTTTTTTTTTTTTTGCCTTCTGATGATAGCTTCTGCTTACTAATTGTCCGAGGCTGACACCCAATGGGTAGCATTCTACTCTAACACTCACAAAGCTGTATCTGGTTCCAAGTGACTGCTATTGAAGGAAATCTTAATTATGGCAAAATATTTTTCTTTTCTCCTCCTGTGATCTGGACAGGCCCAGGGCATTAACTTGGCTTATTTTACAGGAGATGACAAATTAATTAATATTTGCTTGCTTTGAAATATTTTGGAGAATTTTGAGACAGGCAAGTAGACATCCTAATTACACACAAAATAACTTGTAACTAACACTTAGACTCAGTGTAAATCTGTAGTTTCTATGGTCTGATCCTACACGTAGTACTCTATTCATGTGAATTTATATTCACCTAGATACAAGCAGCTCCATATAAGACTACTTGTATGAAGAGAGTCAGCTCTTGGAATAGGTATTGCCACTACTGTCCCTAAATTTTAATTTAACTGGTATATCAGCTCAGGATTTTGCCCATCACAAGTTAAGCTGCTGCATAAGAAGCATAAAGCAAGGCCACAATGAATACATTTCTTCTGTACTATACCTCGCTTCAGCCCATCAAAGAAACACATTTAGATAAATCATGCTGAGAACTCAGTTTGATTGTGAATTTGATAATAAACTGCAAAACCTCAGTGTGCACAAAACACTAGAGAAAAGGGAAACCCACTTACAAAATACATGGATTATAATCATTTTAAAATCACAGCAGTGCATTATGCAGCAGAGTTGATGGCAAAATGTGAGTGCAAGATAAAGTACAGGAACCTAAAAGATTTTATTAATGCAATGAATTAGTTTTTATTTCTTTGTGCAGCATTTGAAGAAAAACAGGCAGAACTTTTATATAAAAGAGACCCTTGAGGAGGCAAATTAATCAGCGTTATGATACACCAAGTGATTAAGATAAAACACAGGGAGGCATAATGAGAATGTCAGCATTAGTAAAGCCAAAATTTCTCACCTGAACACAAAATGTTATTACAAATGTTAAAATATAAACTCTAATTTATTTCAGGAATTTATTGTTCAGATCTAAATATTTTAGAAGGTTTGGTTTTCTTGTTCCAGTTGTTTTGTTTTCTTAAAAAAAGAAAAAAAAATTGCTAAATATTAAAGAGTTTCCTCCTGATAAACAGCCAGACAAATGAAGGTCTGGTACACAGCCCTGTGAAGTCAAAAGGCAGCTTATCTTTGACATCTGTGATCTGCTTTATCAGATGTTAAAGGCTGAATTCAGAAAAGCCATGGAGTTTCATAAAAACAAAAGGAATTCAATCACTACTTCATTGACTAGAAACAGTGTGCTAAGTCAGGGACCAAAACTTTACATAGCCAAAGGTTTAGCCAAATTTTGCTCTAAACATGGAAAATGAGGTACCAAGTCCGTTCATTGGGACAAAGTCTTTTAAAAGCTGATACAGGCTTCCTTCAGCATGCCTTCCAAAATTGGGAAAGAACTTTTTGCTATAGAATGAGAGAAATAGTTACATATGTTGAGTAATATATTTTGCTATAGTATGGCAACAGAACGTGGTAACTCCTGAGGACTTGGAGTCCTGAAGTCAACCAGTCCAAGTCCTCAACAACACTTGCTGAGAAAATGGGTCAATAAAGTCAGAGCTTGGGCACTGAGAACAGCACTGGAAAACACAGAAAGCCAAAAAACCATTTCCCATCTCTGCCTTATAAAGTGCTAGTTAAATCAGTAAAACCTTTATTAGCTTGGCCAGCAATCTCTAGATCAAGGACCTGCAAGTTGTATATATGAGGGTATCTCAAAAGCCCAGGCCTTTTTGAAATGTTGAACCATATAACTGCAGTCAGGGCTTTGCTTCTCTGGCCAGGTTGTGCATTGTATAAAAACACAGAGGGACAGAGAGAAATGGCCGTAGAACATACTACTGAGTATCTTTCATTAAGCCAGCAAGGCCAGAGGGACAGATATAATCCTATCTGTGCACCTAAAGCAAACAATGCACTTGGATATCTTTCTTCATTATGAGAAAGTACACACACAGTAAGTTTTTGGAACCCCAGAGAAAAAGTCAAACATAGTAAGATAGATAAGTATCTAAGCAGATATATTATTTTAATAGGGGCGGGAGGGGGGGAAGCTAATCTCCACACTTAGGCTGAGCCTTGCAGGTGTTGATTTTCATTAAACCACTTTGATGTTATTGATATTCTCCCCCAAACAATACTGAACATTTGGCTTCTGCATAAATGGCAGAAACTGCAGTAGATTAAGCACCGGGCTATTGCCTGCCTTTGGCAAATTGCCATGTAATAGCAAAGGAGCAAAGCACTCTGACACAGCAGCCTTCTTTGAGAGCCTGATAACAGAGGAGGACTTCTCATAAAACATCTTTTTAACCTGAACACCTAGGTGGGAGAACTGCTATGTGATACCATTCTGACCTTTACTGCCAAATATGAATGACCTCTACAGAGTACTAATCTGTTCACAATAGGTACTGTCATTTTTAACAAATCACTTGGGTGTTTTTTTACTAATGCTTTATTCCTTCATCTGTTCGAAAGTTTATTTGTATTTTTGTTATTTGGGGGTTTTCCTCTAAAGCAGCAAAGGAAAGATGAATACAGTTCTCAGGCAACCTCTAGAGAATATGAGATATTCTACTCTGTATAAATCAGTTTCTTCTTGTGTATCATTGGAGTTAGAGATTTATGCTAGTACAGGATTTTGCCCTAGAAATAAAGACAAACTACCTAAAGCTTTGCTGCCATCCACTCTAACTAATGACTATCAAAACAGTTCTCACATCTTTTGATGGCAGGCTTTAATGAATATGCTGAACCAACAAAACTGAAGACAACCCAAGATGTAATCCAAGATCTAATCCTGGTCATAAGGCAGAGCAAAAAGAGTGGCTGTGCTTTCAGTGAACCTCAGTGAAACCAGTAGTCTTACCTGATTGTGACCTGCCTTATAGTGTTTGGGTGCAGATCTTCGGGATGATTGAGAGATTTGATCATTTCTGTCTGTTGTTCAGACCTTTCCAGTTTCTACAGGCTTTGTCTGCAGTGGCTGGCCAAATTTAGCAGTCACACAAACAGTAAATTGCAGGGACTAGAGCCAGCCATCTCCTTCCACTACAGCAAGTGAAATTACAGTTATAAAAACATTTTCTTATTCCTTTTCTTATTTAAGTACCCCCCCATGCAATAAACAAAAGCACTGGAGACCCTATCACTAAGGTAACTCCTGTACTTGCTGCTTCCCAGTTTTCATTTCTTGGGTTTTTATTCACCCAGCTCAATTTCTGTCTTTACCCTCTTTCTTCCAAGGTGGGCAGCAAAGAAAATCACTTGCCAGCAGGAGCACAGTAGCTCTATTGACTCCCCTGTGTATACCCAATGTGCCACCCCAACAGGGAGTCCAACAGGTGAGAATGGATCAAGAAATGGAAGGTAATGGGTGTTACAGAAGAAACAAGGATTCACTGGCTGAGGAGACAGAGATGGAGGTGAAAAGGCTGAGAAAAGAAGAAAGGATTGGCCATCATGTTGTAAGCATTTTCAATCCTCCCCATACCCAATGTTCCAGCATGAGTAATATTATAGTGGAATTTTATTTGCATGTCATAGACAGGTAACATCAGGAAGAAATTCTGTAGCTCTGACACAGCTTAGCTGTATACAGTATATTGTAATTCTACCTACCAATTAGTGTGGATATGCTGCAATGACTACTGCCTTTTGTTAATGCTTTTCTTATTTTGTCAAGCACAAGATTTATATACAGGACCAAATTCTACTTTGATTTACACGAGTTTAAAATAAGAGGAAAAAAACAAGCAGCAGCATGGTACTAAGGAACAGTCTGGAAAAATCATTTTTGAGGGACAACAATTCTGCGTAGATCTGACTGATCCACTGGAGGAAGAATGTGCAATTTTGTCAAGCACTGGGACAAAATCAAATAGTCCCCCCTTAATCCCAGCTACCTCAGGAGCATCACACCAAGGCAAGCCCATCCAGGAGGTAAAATACAGCATTTAATCACCTGCCAGGTATTACATGCTTTCGCATGTGGAACAAAATCGTCCTTGCTGTTTGCCTTCCAACCAGCCAGCTAACTTCTAGAGGCCAAGAAAAACTGCCTTACAATCTGAATCTAGCCCTCTGGCCATTATTTGGACATCCTTGACTAAAGCTATGACCTTGCAATACTCCTTGCTTACCTTCAGGCTTTGACTAGACTCACTCACTTCAGCAGGATTATTTCCATGCTTAAGCACATGTGTGCAGAATCAGTGACTAAGACCCCATACTGTTGTGCATGTTAATGAACTCTTATGAGGAGGAACAAAGTGATAACCAAGCTAAATAGGAATTGTTAGCTGCAGTGATGATCTTATACATCTCTCGCTCTTCAGCATCAACAATCCACCACTGACAGTATCAAAATATTGGGCTAAATTAAGCATTTCTCTCTTGTAGATGAATTATATATACTACTAAATTCATTCTATGCATACTGATGCTACTTAAAGGAATCTGTATGTTTCAGCTGCACTGTTTCAGGTCTTCTATGGAAAGCCTGTATTTGAAGAAATAAATCCAAGCAAAACACAAACTTTTTTTTTTTTTTAATTCTCTTGATGGCTGTATTTCTATAGGCAGGACTGCCCTATGCAAATCAAGAGTTGTGAACAGCCTTCAAGATCAGGGCTAAGAAACTAAGACAAATAGCAAATGAGAATGGTGTTGACAGCAATTGGTAAGATGGGCTTTGCAGGTGCTGAGTGACTCATCAAACACATTTTGATGCTATGGCATGGAAGATCTGTTCCAACTACTATAATTCATAAATAATATCATAAAACAGGAATAAAATGAACCTGAACATAGAATAATTTACCACTTATGACCTGGAGTAAAGAACTTGTAGACTGAGTATGTGTGAAATAGTGATAGATAATTAACCAAGTATAGTGATAGATAATTAACAAAGTAGTAGGCTTTGTGACCCTCCAAAAACATACAGATCATCTTTTATTGGAACATTTTCATTTTAAAAAGACAAAAAGATGCAGAAGCACTAAATATGCATCGTAGATGGTATTTCAAAGGTTCAGAGCTAAGCTGAAGCTTGTATTGAACACAGCTAACTGTTGGAGCCTGCACTTTACCAACATGCCTGATTATTCAGTTTCCTGCTATGTTTGTTGTTTGCTGCAAAATTATATAAATAGAGGACTGGAAACAGCAAGAACAGTACTATAAGAATGCCTAGCTATGAGAATAGGAAAAAAATAACTCAAGCACTTGAGATCACTGATTATTACATTTTCAGTGCTGAAGAGAATTTTTTTGAAGTATGTTTACAATCATCTCCAAGTTCTATAAATACTGCTTTGTTATTGACTTTGTGCCATGAATCTCGTAACAATGAAAATACTCACCCTCCCCACTGCCAATGGCAAATCAGCACTCTCGCTTTACTCGGCCTTTGTGCAGTTTTACTATTTGTAGGACTGGGAGTTCAATGCCTTAAAAATAATGAAAAGAGTGGGAATAAAACAACTTCTGCTAGAATGAAATAATAGTACAAGTTTTAAATGCTAGATCCTGTTTACATAAGAGCACAGTAAGCATACAGCCAGCAGTATTAGAGTTTTTTGAAGGGTGTCACTTCTAAGGAAAAAGCTTTGTTAGATTTCACCATGGGGGGGGGGGAAATTTTTTTTGCCTGTTCACCAGGTTCACAGAAAAATATAGGAGTGGAAATGAACTGAAATGCCCAGATGATACTACTTTTAAAGAAAGAATACAGAATGTAAAATAAATTGTTTTTACAGAGTGCAGGAATTTGTTTGCCATATCTGCATTTCCATCAACCAGTGGAATGTCATAACCCCCCCAGGCAGGGACTGATAATATCCCAAATAGCTGCATAGAGCTGATCACTGTGACAGGGCTGAACTCCTGCGTTACAGGAGCACAGGGATACAAATGGGGCAGTCCTGACACTGGCTGCCCTATAGATCCCTTTATAGGAAATTAGAGCCTACTGATTGCAGTTACGGTTACCTCCTTTTGCCCTAAATTCTGATCTCTGACATCAGAATTAACTGTTACAGAACAGACATGTTGAAAATGCTACAAATTAAAGAAGCCACGAATGACCAAGGATTTTAAAACCATTTAAGATTACATAAAATTGAATAGGGATGAAGCTATCGAAAAGTTCTCATTCCTTCTCCAGTTTTGTTAAGTTGATCTGAAAAGCAAACATTTCTTCTGCAAGAATGAGACTTCACTGCAAAAGCAAGGAATAGACATTTAGACTTACTGAGCTCCTATGATAAAAACTGATACATCATTTGTTTATAGGTGGTTTGCCAGACTTAGAGGCACAGGGGCAGTGCAATTAGATAGTTCTGCCTTATTGAACTAACCAGCAATGTTTCTCTGGAACAGCTTAGGTCAGCAGTCGCATCCAAGGTGATGGGAAGGTAAAGCACGATGCCAATGGGCTGTTACCCCATTTTATGGAAGCTGATCTAGAGGATATAGCAGCTTGAACAAGGTGAATTTGGAGAGAAGGTTAGAGCTGAATGTTCTCTTGTATTGTTGTTCATTGTTTCATGAACAAAAACAAGTCCAGCAAAGGGAACATCCATATAATGCTATGCTGCGTGTGGACTTCACATTACTTGAGAAAGGCATTTATTAGTAGTACTGTGATTTGAATTTTATTCAATAGCACTTAGAGGCTGTATTTCCCTTGTCACAGTGACTGGGCTGTTATGACAGAACCCTACCACTGAGAATTTTAAGTCTCAGTGTAATATTAAAGACAGCAAACAGGACAGAAGAGACAAAGAAGGAATTTATTGTGCTATTACTATCTTCAATCCAGATTACTATAGTTCTCCAGAGATATTGATGGTGGTAAGTACAATCTAAAGTAAAAAAAGTATAACATGCTTTACAGTGCCTCTGTCTTCCTCCTTTCCACACCCTGGATTTCAAATGTACACTCAATTTTCCATGCTATTTAGTTATTAGAAAAAAAAAATGCTTCCAACTAGCTTAGTGCCAACAAGAAGCATAGAAAGATGAGTGCAGAGCCAGAAAACTTTGGGAATGGTTCATAGATTATTTAATGCATGAAGCTGACACTCAGCTGAGCTTGGAATAAATGCGAGAGGCAGTTCAAGGACAAAAAGGCTGTGTGCAATGCCCTGTGTCCACAGGTAACTCTTCCCCCTTGGAAGGTAGTGTTCTGGCTGAGTGTCACAACACTACCACAGAGGACAGAAGGTTTCTCATCATTGTCTTAATGAAAACATGACCAAGTTATATTTGGAGACTTTCTGGCAGAGGTTCTTTTTACTTTTTAATGATATTTTTTTTCCTCTTGGGAAGATTTATGGAAGTCAATTAGAAAATCTTATTTCTTCTGAGCATCAGATATAAGCAGAGCAAACCACAGGCAGTTTAAAGGGGAGTATCTGTTTTGACCAATATTTCTTCCTGTTACACCACTGGATCAAGTTCTGCCATACTGTCATGAGAATCCTCTTCCTGAACACTCTTCACATACCTCCTGAGCCCATGAATCCCCACTGTTCAGCTCTCTAACACGTATCTTGTCTTCTTTTCGTTACATTTATTGGCATTTAGCTCAAGATTGCATGTTTCCCAAAAGATTTCCTGTTTCTGTGGCAATACATCTTAATCATTGGGTTTTCTGCCTTTGACCTCACGTCTATTGTAATAGCTTGTCATGCAATAGCAATACCCAGGGTCTTTTATGATACCATACACTTAGAATCACCTTCCACTGTGTTTTTGCAGGTGATTCACCTCTACCATCTTGAAATGTTATTTTAAACTTCATTTGGTAACTAGAAAAAGAAATCTGTTAAAAGACCAGAAATGGCTCGGCTGCCCCAAATGCCAGTAAACTGGCCCAGCTTCATAATTTAATTTTCATGTAACTGCATAATGCTATGATTTCCAGTCATTACTTCTAAAAAAGAACATTACCAAATATTATTAGGAGTTAATAAAATACAGTAAGTTTCAACAACTGCCAATGAATATTAAATTGAGGTAAGCAATCATACTATAAAATGAGGGAATGACATTAGAAACAAACCAGGTACCTAGGAAAACTATGGTTGTATAAGCAGATGGTCACATTCCCCTGTGGGTAGTGTCATGGGGCTATGGTTTGCACTAAAGACAGATGAACATCTGAACTCTGGGCAACCTATAACAACTTTTTAAAGTTGACTCATCACTAATTGCAACACAGCCACAGGAAAAAAAAAAATCATATTTCATAGAAGAATACAAGAAAAATGTTACTGCACATGAACAAAAAATTACCAATCTGATAATGGACTAAGAGAAACAGAGGGAAGCTGCTGATAGATTAGACCATTAATTCCAGGATCCACAGCCCACTTTGATGGCAGATGGGAAAGCTGAAAGTTAATGACAGATGTTCAGATAAGATAGATGTAGCTCTTGGTTGGTAAGCTGCTGTTTACACCACATGAGAGACTGAAGTTGACAGCCTAGGGTAAGCAGGAAAAAATACTTGATATGTGAGAAATTTACTTTAATGGATTTCTGTGATTGCTTCTGCTAATTCAAAGAGGATAATCTGAGTTTTTGCCTTGAAGAGCATTTTGCCAGAGGTCTAACACTACTCCCCATTCCTCTCCCTATAAAACATTGCTTGCTCCTGGTGAGCATTACCATCAACTAAGCAACAGGAAAATGAATGGCATAAGCCTTCTAAGGAATCCAGGATGGGCAATCACTGACTGGTATAAACCCATTTTATGTCCACATGACTCTGTAAGAGTTAAAACTGTCTGTGTTCCCCCCCCCTTTTTTTTTTTTAAATATTTATTCATTTCTGAGTTG
>JANHGN010020385.1:26700-48163 GCA_024605025.1 Megaceryle maxima | reverse complement strand
GAGAGGGAGAGGGGAAAAAGAAAAATAATCACATTTACAGCAAACTAGTCCAGTTCTGAGGCTACAAAGGGAAGAAACACCTGGAAAAAAGATGGCACATTTTCCCTATATAGACTGCAAAAGAAATACAACTATGAAAATGTACATTTCTCAAATTTATTTCAGTTATCAAGAGAGAATTTGTAACTACAAACTGCATTGTCAACCAGCTGGATGCACTGAATACACCTCTTAGGAGACCCAAACTGAGACTCTACTGTAAACACACTGGGAGCAAAACTATTTTAAATGTGAAGACAGCGAAGTAACCTGAGTATGGAAATAGAAGCCTGGTTATTTAGTATTTAAAGCAAGGTCTTGCAAGAGCTCATTTTACTTTTCGAATGTTTCATTATTCATCTTAAATGCTTTCAGTCATAGACAAAAAGTAAGTCTATGACTCCAACAAAGACCTTAACTGGTCATCCAGCCCAGTTCCTAGAATGGTACAATTTTCCATTTTCCAAACATAATCAACTCAATCCATATGATTTCTGACCTCACATAAAATTTAAGCTGCTGTTACAAACCTTTGTAAACCAAAGTGATGCCACAGCCTCCTTACATCATCTTTTCTAGTGCTTCACTGTTCACATGTATTAAATTGAACTTTTAGACACTTCAGAATAAGCCAAGAAACATAAACATTTCTATGTTCATGCTTAAGAGGATACATGTCACAAGCTTAGAAGGATGAAAGAGCATATACAGTAAACATCAGGAAAAATGTCACCACAGTAAGCATAACACAACAGAGTGTGTAGGGACTGTGAAGTCTCCATCTCTGGAAATTAAAGAGGGTGAACAGAGAGACTAGTAAAATAGATTCCCTTTTAGGACAAAATTACGGACTAAATGAGCTCTTGAGGTCCACAGCAATCTTCTGATTCCGTGGTATAGTCACCCTGGTCTCTTACTAGACTTTCTCTGCATTCAGACAATACTAAAATATGCAAAGTAAAATGGAAAAAAAAAACCAAGCAAACAACTGAACAGATATGGAATTGTACCAGATTCTTTAATCATTTCTCAGATTTGCTAAGCACCTAAAGTAGCTTTTGAAACCAACTGAAATGGACACAAAACTGCTCATCAGTGATTTGAATTCTTGGAGATGCATAGCATACATGTGTATTGAGAATGTACACACCTGCTGAAGGAAAAAAAAAATAAATTTGTTTTTGCAGTCACTCTAGACAATGTCTTAAGAGTCCTGCCCTCCCTTACAAACAGGTGCACTGGCACCAGGCTTCTCCAGGTATTCTGAGCTTGCTATTGGCTGATAAATACCAATCACTGGACTAAAAAAGGACTTTGAAGAACTGCTGGAGATACACACAGAGCATGTACCTCAAAAAGCTGTAGTCCTGGCAGGTACCTTCTGCCTTTGAGTGATAATCCACAACTATATTCCAACTACATTTCACTCCATGGCAACTGATTCTGCAAACTCAGTTACCAAAAGGGGTACCTCAGATGCCTACAGAACAGCTGTGCAATCGCCGTGTCACGCTCCCTGCTTTTTCTAGTACAGTACTAAATAATTACATGAACTAAGTTACACGTTTCCTAATCAAATGCTGAGTTGTGGATGTAGCTCAGGCTCTGCCAGCATACCTGGAGGTAAAGGAAAAAGTCTCCCCCAGCAACAATATCTCACAAGTCACTTGGAGCTGTAATAGTCTCCTGACATCATGAGATGCAACACAGCAGTTTATCCAAGGCTGAAACACACAATGCAGGAAAAAAGGATGACAACAGTGTGAATTCCATTAGAGGACTGAATCCCAGCCATAGGTGCACAACAGGGAATATCTTTTACCAGATACTGTGTTTTGCCAGGCAGGAAATGGAAATCAAATTGTGTATGTGTGTATATGTGGTGAGCAGAGGAGGGCCAGGTATAGGGTGTACAGATAGATACGTGTGCACACGCAGGAAGGGCCTGTATATACACTGACACTCGAGAAAAGAACCGATGCTTTTGTGAAAACCAGCACAGGACTTTTTCCTTCTATAGCCCAAGAAGCGTGGTAATGAATGATGGGTTCTATTTAGCTTCAAAAGGAACACTACTGCTTTCTGAGGAACAAAATACTGATGAGGAAAAAATGAAATGAACAGTCATAGTCATCTCCTCAGAAAGAAATACAAATTAATGGAAAAAAGTAATTAGGCTAACAGATTTTGTGTGCAATTGAAAATGTTTCAGAGAGCAGGTTAGAGATGTTGGCAATCTCAGTAAGTGTAATCTGTTGGAGCCGTTTTTTTTTTAAAGCACATATTCTCCAAGTGTACAGATAAAGTTCAAGCAACATGAATACACCACAGATTTGTTTCTTTGTAGGGACAAACCTCCTATTTTATGAACACTAATTGAAGTCATGCAATGCCACGTCAGTAACAGCCCTGCACTCTCTTCCCTGCTCCAGGACCATTACTGACCAAATGCCAAGCTCCATTCTAAGTGCATTTTATTAGTGAGGCTCTTCTAGTCAGACTAGCACGCTGTAACAAAAAAGGGAGGAGACATCAGCTTATCAAGGAATAAGCCATGTCAACCAAGTCCAAACAACATGAATTTTATTTATCATTTTTTCCATATACTACAAACAATTCCAAACCAGAGGAAGAGTACTAGAGATGGCTGGGGTGGGAGAGCAGGGATACATTTTAGGGCTTAGCACTTGCAGCAAATTCAACTGTTACTGTTCTAAGAAACTGCTGGCAAGAGCTAGACTGCAGCTCTCAGGAGAGCATCAATCCCCAAATACACTCTAACCAGCTAGGTTTAGATGTTTCCTCTCATTGTGCACGTAGCAGCAAATTTCAGGACAGTGAGATGGTTGTCAGAAATATGTTAATTAAGTGTGAGGGAGATCTCCCTGTCATAAGTAATAAAGATATAGTAATGGGCAAGACAGCCCAGTGCAGCTTTTTAACTCTAACTGGGATTTACCCAGATAATTCTTTTTTATTCACCTGAGGGACTTGGCTTATGCAGCTCACACCCTTAGGGGGAAAAGAGAAAGTCTAGAAATAAGAGAAAGTGAATATGCAAGAGAACACATCTAGGAATATAGATGTGCTTATAAATAAAACTAATCTAAAAAGCAATTTGGCACCTACAAATTTTACTTCAACACTAGACTTCCAAAGTCAGCATAAAAGTCTGAGCATCCTTCTTGCTTGTTCTCCGTTTCATCCTTCCTCCCATAGCTAGCCTTCCTTACTGCTCTCCCCTTCTTTTTTCTGATCTACCTACCTATCCAATTATATTTCTCTAGTCTCCCTTAGACTTCCTTCAGTTCTTGCTCTCATTTTCTCAGACACTTTGCATTTCTAACTAAGCATAAGACTACAGCAGCACTCTTCACTAAGAGTACTATCATCTACACAAAGGAACAGCTGCTTTATTTTATTTCCTTCTTCTACAGGAAGACCCTGCCAAACTCTGTCCCAGACTGACATGCCCGTGAGGTCATCAGACTAAAGACTATATGTTGAGTCAAGTCAAGCTGCAAGACAATTTTGTTTTCCACTAATAGAGTCATACCCCCTGCTCACCAAGAATTGCTTGCTCCTGGGTTAGCTCCTGGAAGCGTTCACGCATGTTCTCCAGCTCCGCAACAAGGCGACGTTCAGATTCCTCTTTCAGATTCAAGGCCTCTTCTAATGCAGCTTTTTCTGCAACGTAGCCTTCAATAATGCCTAAAATCCCAAGTCAGAATGAAAATAAAGTGATAAATAAACTCATATATTAGAAAAAAAAGCAGCTTGAAGACAAATAATTGATTTTTTTTGCAAATAATGGAAGGTGACAGAAAGAAAAAAGCACAAGATAACTTAAATTTACACTGTAACTAGGCTTTTTGAAGTATCTTTAAGAGTAAAATGTACCAGTTAATGTATCATAACAGATTTTATGAGGCTAACATCATAAAATACCTCCAAACACGTAGAATGTATATAGGGATTGTTTAGCCTTGATGGCTTGGGATCACCTCACAACATCAGACGTCCTGGCACATCCTCTAGGGGGGCTGAGGTTCAAAGAAATAGTCTCCAGAAAGTAAGATTAAATGTTAGATTCAGAGTCTAAGAAATTCAGAAAGGAAGGCAAAGGGATTTTGGAAAGACTAAATAAGCCTAAAGGAGTATTACTGAGAAGAGGAACAGAAAGCAGATGCCATGATTAGGGAGAGAAACTCAACTCAAAGGACATGGAAACCCTCAAAGATCTTCCTTCAGGAGAACCTCCGTAAGGTGAAGACCTTGGGTCATAGTCTTCACAAGGGGTAATTAGACTGATGACATGCAGTCTGTAACTGTTGAAATCAGCCATCCCAGACTTTTAGTCCCTCCTTATAGAATCTCTTTATGCCTGCACTTCCATCAAACACTGCCTTACTTCACACTGGACCCTTCCAAGGCTAGACAGGTGGTCTGATTTACACTGGGAGTAGATCATCTTTTCAATAATCCAAGTTCCCATGTTTAGACATGCAGGAATGCAAACTGCTGGTTTAAAAATTATGGCATTTTTCCCCACACAATCAATGGTGTAAGTATAGGACTAAGCATTATCACAGATGCTCCAGGGAAACAGATGAAGAGAAATAAGTAGTAGACTTGCAAGAGAAGACCCATGCTTCAAGCAACTGGAATGAGCTATGAGTAGATGACACAAATCTCTTTATATTAGTTTCATTTTCTTACCTTCTGCTTTATGAAGCTCTAGAGCCAGCTGGTTCTTGGCCTCACTTTCCTCACTGAGGCACTCCATTAGTTCCTGGTGCTGAGTAACCACTTGAGCAGTTTCCCAATTTTGGTGGCCCAATTCTTCAAATTGTGCATGGTTTTCATGCATTTTCTCCAACTAAAAAAAAAAAAAGAAAACAAACCAATTGCCCCTACCATCAGATCCTGGATACACAAGCAATGTAATAATACTACAGATATTTAAACAAAAACGTTCTTAATTTTTCGTAACATTTATGCAAGCAAAATATGCTTGAATGCAGCTGATGAAGGGTGACCTAGGATCTAGATCTGCCACAGCTTGGGCAAGCGCTTTCGCCACAGCTTAGCTACATGCTACTGGAACCAGCATCAGTACCCAGAAGTACAAATTAACAACTCATTCTAGGAAGGATTTTTGGGTTTTTTCAGATGGTGGATATCCATTTCACACAAACTCTTATCACTGGCTTGCACAAAACACCTGAGAAGATGAATTTCAGATATATTAATTCCCTTAATTTTTTCTTTTAATTTCTGGGCTTCCTTACTCAACTAATTACTATAGCACTAAATTAAATCTTCTAAGTGTATACAGTACTCGGGCATCTACCTCAGACTTACGACTTCCCAAAGGTGAATGTACAGACACTGCAAAGCTCAGTATGGAAATAATATCATAAAAAAATAAATAAATTAGTGAGTTCACCTCCTTTTAGCCCAACTAAGCATATAATTATGTTTGCTTGCTATTATCTACATATACCCAACACTTTTTAACATGGGACTGAGTTTTCTTGAACCTCCTTATCAATGTTGAAGAAGTATTGATGCAAAGTGTGATTAAAAAAAAAAAAAAACAAACCAAACCCTCAAAACTACTTAATTCTTGGTCTCCTGAAGTTACAAAATGTATCTGAAATCCTAGTGTAAATCTACTTAAGGCAATCAACCTACAGCCTTCCTACAGGATCTGCTAGAAGAAAAAAACCAAAATGTTAAGTTTCATTTATAAGAAATGAACAAATAAGAGCAAAGCCTTCATTGTAAGAAGTAGGAGATACACATGCCTCCCTGTACTGACAGCTTGTCTTATATTCAGACAGAATCTGTTTCTTCATAGTAGCCAATCTTACAGGATGCTAAATACACACGGCTTCAAACAGATTTCACATTTTCAGTATCATTATACATTTATACAGATTAAAAAGTTTTACCTGTTTAGTTGATTCTGCAACCAGTTCCAGAAGTCTCTCCACTGCAGTGCGCAAACGATGACAAATTTTCAGTATCATTTCTTCATTTTCACATGCCAATTCTGGATTTGCAAAAACACTTTCACATAAGTATTGGCTCAGCTCAGACCCCTCATCAGTTACTGGAGACAGCTGGTTGGGTTCTGTGAGAGTTTCATCAAGCAGCTCATCTACTGAAAACAAACAAGCTATTTGAAACAGAAAAATGACAGAGAACTGGCCACTCAAATGCAAACTGACATCACAGTGACATTAGTTGGCCCTGAAGATGTAATACAAGGTGAAAACTTGTACACATCAGTAACCCAATAGAATTTCTTGAGTTTTCTTTCACAACGTTCGAAAAATATTGTGCATCAGGGTCTGAAACTCTGCATTCATGAAGTTCATGTTTCCTACCCTATAATCCACTCAGCCTTTTCCAGCAACTTTTAGTCGCTGCACTATTAAAGGAATTAAATGAAAGAACACTGAATCTTAAGTGCAGAGTAACCCTGAAAGAGACAGAAAACACTGCAATACAGACCCCCTTTCTGAACCTCATCCGTATAAAAGGAAATGAAAAGGTGTTTTTCAAGAATGTGAACTGACTACAACCAGTTATGCAGATTTGTACTCACCTTTTTCCAGGTGTTTTTCGTCTTTGGCTTTGAAGTCCTGAATAAATCCCATTTCTTCCATAATACTGTGACTTTCTCTAGACTCTCCAGAAACCAGACTGTCATCAAGGCAAAGACCAATCTTGCTACAGATAAGGTCCTCAATAGCTATCGTAGTCTTCACTAACTCCATAAGCAATTTCAATGCATGCTGGTAAGCTTCCTGCATTTTTTTCCTAGAAACAAGCATATCAAACACTTAAAAAGCTGCATGCATGATTTAAAAGATACTTCAAACCTACTGAAAAACTAACAGTTTAAAATGGGTATCTTGCCATAGTTTAACAGTTACCAGTGAAGTTAATTCAGATGACTCTAAAAAAACCAAGGCTGTTTTCACAGAGTAGGCTCAGCAAAAAAAACCTCCATCTTCTGGAGATGGAGAGATCATACTGCAAGCAGAAGGATCTCAGGCTTCCACATCTGTGGAAGCATCAGTAAGTAGGGAGAACACTTCTACTACTGTAGTATCCATAACATCAAAATAACTAGGGGTGTTTTGCAAGAGGAGACAACAAAAATAATATGAAATCATTTTAGTTTTATGAAAAACAGTAAGCCAGTTTCTTCAAGGTGAGAAAGAACTCTAGAAGATCAATCAGCACAACAGCTTCCCTAACCCACAAATTTCAATGATCTATCAAACTGATCCACACTGCCCTGAAAGGTTTTTGTGACCAAGACTCATTCTCAATTCCATAGCTTTTTCCAAGATTATAGGTAGTGGAAACCTCAAAACACCAAAGTCTCCATCAGATCATAAGAGAAAAAAGGAAGAAAAAACTCCAAACATCTTGCTCTCCATATTGAGATCCATTTGTAATTTAAAAAGCCCCCTCAAATTGCAAAATAAAGCCAATATATCATCATCCTAAACTATTAATTTGAGCTGGTTTAATTTTGCCTAGTTACTAATTTCTTTGTGAAGAGAGAGAAAATAAGCAAACAAAAAATCAAGCACTAAGCATTATGTAACACAAGTTACACCAACCCTTCATCCTTGGACTGCTCAATATCAGATCTCAACATGGCTACCAAATTCCCTCCTTCCTGGTTTTCTCTGTCCCGCTGCTGAAGGAGTGTCTGCAGTTCAGAGTTGGTCTCCTCTATTTCACAGTTTAATGACTTCACTCTCTTCTCCAGCTGTGGAAAATGCAGTAACAATGCAACAAAGTCAATCTTCTTGAGTAAACTAGAAACTTTGACAAACAACCTTACCCTTTCGCCACTTTTTAGATATTCACACAATCATCATCTGCTGTGATGCAAATTTGCTTTCTTTTTCTTCATCTTTTAGTGTTACTCCCAGTTCTACTAAACATAAAAGCCCAACAGAACAGTCCAATATACCACCTTTACATTTTGGCCAGAGCTTCTTGAATTGTGAAAAAAGACAATGTTAATGTTTATTTCATTCATCTTCTATTTTTGGAAACACAAAGCTATTATTTTACTCACTGAAAGAGAACTTGAAGTTCCTAAACTTCCTAATTAAAATAAGATACCTTTTTCAAGCTGTTACTAGAATTTGCTTGTCTTAATTCCTCTGAGCTATAGGTAAGTTGGTCCAACAAAAGCTACTAGAGCACTATTTTTTTGACAAAAAAAAAAAAAAAGAAAAATAGATACAGATGGCATCACCAAGAGAACAAAAAGGCAAACATCAAACCTTCTCTTATAAAAGCGTTAATCTCCCTGACAGACAGCTGAAGACCAAGTTGATGCCCAGTTTCCATTTGTTACCACTGCAGCACTCCAACGAAGGGACAGAGCCCATCATACACTACACTTTGAAAACCAGCGACAGCAAGAATTACCCACACAGTCCCTCTGTGTGCATCTTGTGAAAGGTGAGTGCACTGTGCTAAAACTCAATCACAAAAGCACAACTGAAATGTAGTTTTAATATATTTTCCATGCACCTGAATAATTATTTCTGCTTTTTCCTGCAGCTGAGTTGTTAGTATCTCCTGCTTGTTTCGGTGAGCAGCCTGTGCTTTCTCCCTCTCCCGAATCAACATCTGCTCCTTGTCACATAGTGATGCCTTTTTTTCAGCTTGAAATTCATCCTGCAAAAATCATATATACTTTTTATTTACATAAAGGAAAAACAAAACCCCATAACCAATCTAAAAAAACCACTATAATCAAAACTGCCTCTCTTTTTTTTTTTTTTTCTTTAAATGGGCACAGCTTACCTCTCAGATTAACTAGTAGTGACTTACACAGTTAACACCACCAATCAACAAAATCATGCCAAAACTGTTTTTGAATTACAGCTAGGTAGACACATAAATGAACTCTCTGAAAGGGCTCACTGAGACCTGGGTCATTTCACACTGCTGAGATAGTGATGAGAAACAGAAAACAGACGGGTAAGCGAAGACAGATGGACAGAAGCCACTTGAACTCAAATAGTACAACATGCATAATACTGAGTTCCTTATACTGAGTGACTTACCAGAACAAACAGAAAATCTGCAGGATAGATTTACATAGCTAAATGATCCAGAAGCTATTAAATTGCATCCAATCACTTACCTCAGAGTGCTCTAAAACCCTCTAAAGGAAGGGATATTTCCTCTAAAGGAAGGGAGTAGGCTCAAACAGCAGAGAGCTCAGCAGTTAGCAAGATACAAATGAACAGAAACAAAGGAGTATGAGGACTTCTCTTGACCAGTACAGGAAACTTGTGGACAAAGTCTCTGAAACAGCCTGACTGTTCTTCTCAGAATCAGTCCATCCACTAAAAGAGCATGTCAGGCTGTAGAAAGTAACTGTAAAAAACTGATAACTGATATCTGATAAGGAAGGACTGGGGGAAGAAAGCAATGAACCTAGCTGGCATGAAGACAACCCTATAAACGAGCATGGGATGAAACACTGGCCATCAAGCTAAGGAGAAGAAAAAATAAAAAACACCTGCACAGCTCTACTAGCACTAGAAGTACCTTAGGCAAAATATCGGTAAGAGAGGTGTCTAGTGTCCCAAAAGCTAACCAAAGCACCTAGGCAGCATGAAAGACAGAAAAGCAGGAACCACTTCTGGGCTATGTGCATAACAGTCAGTCCAGCCCCTGTTTCTGTGGGCTGAAGGCTAGGGTACAGCTAAGGACAGCAATGCCAAATACACCTCTGGCAGCTTTTCAGGATATACTTGTGTCCTCTGTTTCAAAAGCAGTTGCACCAGACAGAGAGAGGTCACAGAATGACCAAGACTCCACAGAGAGACAGAGGCAGGACACAGAATAAATTTTCTGCATAGCTGCAGTATCCAGTACTTTGTGTAGCTTGTAGTAGTTTGTGTAACTAACTGTTGGGAAGAGTCCTACCACTAACTGAAGGGCTGACAGGAACAGTAAGGATCTGTTGCTATCTCCCAAGGAGAGGCAAATAAGGAGATGGTAGCTCAAGTAATCTCTTTTATGCTCAACAAGTTGAGCTCAATACATGCTCAGTACAGCGAACACTGAGATGAACATAAGCGCTGCTCTGGTGTGGGTGAGTTCTCCTCTCTCTTCTGACACAGCATGTGTCTTCTCCACTCATTTAATAGCCTGGCACATGCTTCTCATATAACCAATGAAGGCATTGTGCACAGACTCGGAAGATGATAGGTAATTACCCATGGTACACAAGGCCAAACAAGGATCAATTTCAGGAATAACTATCTTGAAGATGTTTAAATAAAGATGCTTATCAATAAAATATGAAAAGTAAATGATGAACCCATGAAAGGAGAAATTAAGAACAACTCCAAAAAAAAAATCTCATGTACAAAGTGCTTATTGTGATCACACAATTTGTAAAAGCTTAGCTAACACTGAACAGGTTTTTGCTACATACACACAAGTGCAGTAGACAAGGGATAACAGGCCAGGGGTACAGCCTCTGCAGACACTAAGAAGAAAAGTTTCAAATGACAAACTGAACATAAACGTATGCAAGGAACGTTGCTTACAGCAAATACTTTCTGCTTATTTTTTTGGTCTTGTCTGAAGGACAACACATCCAATTCAGGATTTGAAGACAACACCGTGTTAAATACTGTACCTTCTTACAGAACACCTGCACTGTTTCCAGTACTGCTTTTCTACTAGCACTGTGAAGAGATCCAATTCAGACTGTCGTTTGGGTGATGTCGCCGAAGAACAAACACGTACAGCCATGGCTCTTTTTCAGCAACACAGACTACCAGTGCACACTCTGAAGTTCATTTTAATCAGCTCCTACCTTCAGCTGTGCAATCTGCTGTTCAAGCAGTGCCTCTGACTGACACTTCAATAGCTCAATCTCCTCCTGGAACTGAAGCTGCTGCTTCAATTTTACGTCCTCAAACTGAGCCAGAAGAGCTGTTTGCACAGTTTCTACTTCAGAGGCCGATGCAGAAGCATACATCTGCAGACAAGCAAGAGAAAATATTTTTATCACAGTAACTGTAAAACTTAAGGAAAAAAAAGAAAAGGAACAAGGAAAAAAAAAAATAAACCCAAACCCAAACCATCAAGCTCAAACAAATTCCTGAGAGTATTTTCTCAGTTGGTCTCTCCAATCCTCAAGGTCATACCCAGAGCTGCTGTCATCTTGCTGACTACAGAAAAAAGTGAATTGATAAAAACACGTAAGAAGCAACAAAGCATTAGGTACCAAGTATCTCAGTATTCATAAGATCATCAGGTCAGACTAACAAAGTACTCCGTACCTGCCCTTTCCAACAGACATTTACCTAAGAAAAATTCAAAGAAATAAGGAATTAAGAAGGGGAGAAGGGAGAGTGCAGTTTTTAAGATGCAATTTCTCCTGTTCAAATGGGATTAAACATTACACAGCTCCATTTAATGCAATTATCCTATAAGATACAAGAAGTCCATCAAAAAATATCAGAGTAAGCTTTGGGGGTCTTTTGTTCATTTATTTTTGATTTTTTGGGGTGTGGTTTTTCCCCCCCTATTATTCTAAGACAACTCATAGTAGTCATCAGAGTTTAAAAAAAAATAAAATTTAAAAAAATCCCATTTCTAGTATGAAGAGCTTAATTTAATAATTGTGAGAACTTCCCAGAAAACTACCAAAACTACCTTGCCAGGCAAGCTATTCTTCCAAAAGCAAAGAGAGTTTACAATGCACTCCAGCCAGCTGGAAACTACTACCAGCTCTAAGACTTAACAGTCCAAAACAACACAGGGGATCTCCTCAAACCTAAATGTTTGTTGTGAGGTACACCAGGTAATAAGAAGGTGCTCCAGCAATTGCTGGAGAGTTATTTGGCACACTATCTATTTTTCAAATTAGTAAGTGAAAAAGCAAAGTAAGTTCTATTTGAACATATGCTGTTTGGTTATACCTGTGCCCTGTCCTAACATAAGAGTGTAATATGCAATACAGAAAAGTCAAAAGTCTTGATCTTGTGGCTGCTTGCATCAAAAGAATTCAGACTGTATAAAAGGCTGAATAAATAGAAGATCTTATTCCATTTCAATGTTTAAAGTGTAGATGATCAAATTTTTACCCTTCAGTATGAAAGTAAACATCATCAAGCTTACACATAAACATTCCCAACATGGAGAAATTATAAAGGGCAACTAGGAAGATCTCCAGTTCTCACTGAAAAAGCCTATTTGGAAAAGTATTACCCACTGTAATTTATCTAAGAGAAGAAGAAATCAAAGTTAGCAAAGGTTGTTCTCTTATAGCAGCTTGAACTGACCAATTACTTTCCACAAATGGTTAATCACCTCAATTATTACCTATTAGTTTTCTATCAAAAATGGCAGCTTTAAAATGTGGAACACTCAAGAACACAAAAGAAATTAAGCCCTCTCCAACCCAATAAAGAGAGAACTGCAAATACGGATTTAAATTTCAAAAGTTCAGGCTAATGCACATATATGAATTCTTTTAAGTCTTTTTAGATAAAGGAAGGCTTAAAAATGTTAACTTGGTCTCTTCTTATCTACCGGCATTCTTAAAAAAAATAAATCCCAAAAGCATCTATATAGAGAGCCTTAATTCTAAGGTTAATAAAACTGAATATACTTTATCATATAGTATGAACTATTTGGGTTTTAGCAACATTCTGACCTCTTTCTCACGTTCATGCTGTGCTTTTAATTCCCCCAATTCTTTTTCTAGCTCCCTAGAGAATTCTTCCTTATGTTTCTTAATTTCTGACTCATGAAGATCCTGAAGTTCTTGGAGTGCTTTCCTATGCTTTTCCTCCATATGCAAAACTTCCTCACGTAATATATCCAGGGCCAGACGTTTTTCTTCTTCCAGCAACCTCCTTTGATTTTGAAGGGCTGTGTTTAAATCATCCTGTGTAATCATTAATTAAAAAAGGGGAGAAAAAAAAAATAAAGAGGTAAGTATACATTTCTGTAGCCCATTTGTAAAGCACGTGTCCTCCTGTATAGAGGTTTTTTAACTAACCCTGAACAATATTGCCTCATGAATGATGAGCACACATATATACACACTCTACATCATTGAGGTGGGTTTATTTATCCTCTCTAGTAAATGTTTTGTAAATCCCCTACTTATTTCTCTATCCATAACAGCACTCCCCATCAGCATAATCTTCTTTCTTTTTGAAGTGCTTTCCACTCAAGAACAATATAAATGCAGATTTAAGGTCAGTCAGCAAAGATAAAACAGAAGAAAAAATACCCACACTTCCTGCAAGATCATCCTCTTAGCCTTTGTGGGCATAGAAACAACATATAAGCGTGGGAAGTGAGCATGGCAACAGACAGGTCTGAAAAACAGCACACCTCTCTCTGGAATGCTCTGAAGTTTTAGCAATGAGATAAGCCTTCTTACCTCTTTGACTTGAAAAGCCTTGGAAACATTTTTTTTTTACTCATCTGAACTCTAAAAGAGATCAAACTTCTGCATTACCAAGAGTAAAGCCATAGTTCTGTTAAAGGCTCAAAACCAAGATCCGCTCATTAACGACCTGCTCCCAAAATCCTAGGTAATCTAGGACCTTTAGAGTCATCTTTCTTCTGTTCTCTCCCTCAAGACTGTGCCACTAGGGAGGATCTTTAGATTCCTAGAGATGTAGCTTCACCTACAGAATTACACTTTGTTCTAAGAGTTACATGGTAACGCTATCGGGTAGAGAAGCTCCGAGCCACTGAACCAACCTCCAATCTGAGTTATGTTAAAAATATTTCCCTCATTTGTACTGTTCCACACACTGAGATAGAAAACTCGTTAGCCTGAGCATTCAGGGGGACAAGCAGCAGATGGACTTAATTTTCAGCTTCAGCTTTTTATTTCAGCCCACAATATGGTCACACACAATTGTTAGTCCTGGCACAAAGGAGGCTGCAGAAATACACCCCAAGAAAAGGGAAAAGGAGATCCTACCCAGAGTACCATGAAACTTCACCTTGTAGGACAACTTTTCTTTCCAACTCACCTTATGAGCTTCTTCTGCTTCAACTGCCATGGCTTTAAGTTTTTCTGTATGAACAGTAGCTAGCTCAATTTGTAAATTATTTTGGGAAAGCTGAAGTTCTTCATCACGCTTTAATTTCAACATCTCTATCTCCTGAACCAAGCATGCTTGATCCATTTCAGCCTTTTCAAGGAGCTGTTCTGTGTGCTGCAGCTTCTCAAGAGCTTGATTGTGTTTCTCTCTTATATTCTGAATTTCAGATAGGTAGGATGACTCCACGGAATTCAGATTTGACAAGTGTTTAGCCTCCAACTCATCAATTTGTGCCTGATGTTTCGTCTGTAGTTCAGCAACACAAGCTTCAAGCTGAATCTGCTGTTTACTTTCTAGTGTAGCTTTAAGTGACTCTATCTCAGCTTGGTGCTTTGTCTGAAACTCAGCTCTAAGTGTCAAAATCTGTTGCTTATGATTCTCCTGTAACTGCTGACTCTGGAGTTCCAGCTCATTGACATGTTTCGTTTTCAGGTCTTGGAGAAGGATTTCTTGCTCAGTTGCATATTTCTGAGTCATAGCTTTGTGTTCCTCCATAAACCTATATTATTTCCAAGAAAGTGAAGAGAATATTGTCCAAAAGGCACTGTTTTCTTTAAAAAAAAAATATCCAAAATAATAATAATAAAAGAAAAATAAGCAGGCCTTACTTAGTCTCCACAAATTTTACCTTATGTTTCAAATACAGCAGTAATTCAAAGCAAGCCACAACAGTGATTCCATAGCCACATTAAATATGTTTGCAGTGTTACTTGGTAGTATCTGGTTATTACTAGGTAGACTGGCACTGTATTAAATTACCAGTAGAGAGCAACATACAAACATAATTCACTGTCTCTCTGAAAAAATACTGCCATATGATAGAATCTAGGACATAGCATATACATTGTCAACATCTCAAATGTGTTGTCCTCAAGTAAATGAGCTGTCATAAGAAACATTTCTAAAACCATCTGGTTAACACTTGAGACATAAAACCACCATGGAAATGTATGTGGGATACCTGGGCACTCCTTCAAACTTCTCTCAGCTCTCTGAAGTCTGCTTAAAGCTTATAAAGAATATTTAGCATCTGAAGTGCTGTAATTTACTATAATCACTAACTATAGTAGTTCTGGATACCTATACCAGTATTTAGAAATGGATTGGTTATTTAAAGGCTAAGTTCTCACTTTCAGTGTTTTCTTACTGTATTTATTTCCCCAATCTTGTTCTGTGAGCCTATATTTGTGGAGGAAAGGAGGAATACATTTGAAGCAATGTATGCAAACACAAACATGTAGTTCTTCAAATATTTCCTTTAATACACTTAAAACAATGGGGGAGGGAAAATTGAGCAGTTACAACCTTCATGCCTAACCAGAGCTGAAGAATACTATGTGGTCCATTAACCTCAGCATTCAGTGGTTAACACAAGTTTCATTCACAAGGCAAAACTCGAATTCATTTCAACTGTTTGAAAACACTTGAAAAAAAATTAGAGAATTTTTCCACTTCCCTCCTCCAAGGCTAGTATATGATTTTCAGCTGTGTGATGTATTCTTAACTGTAACAGGCAGTGCTTGACTACACTTTGATTTGCTACACTAGATTAAACGCATGCACGCGAAGCAAAATCCTGTATTCAACTGTGAGGGACAGGACAGCATCACTGCTCCTTGGGAGAGTAAGCTTTAGATAAAAGTCTGCTGGTGCCATCAACTGACAAAGCTACAGCACTACCACTCATTAGGTTGAAAATAAATAAATAAATAAATAAAGCAACAGTAACCATGACTGAACTGGTAAGTGAAAGTGCACAAATACTCAGGACTTACTTTTCTTGTGCTTCCATAAGCTTCAGTGCACATTCTTCCTGCAGACAAATTGTGGCCTTTTCCATTTCTTTTGCCATGAGTGCTTTGGCTGCCTGCAGGTCAGTGTCGTATTGCTCCCGAAACTTCTGCAGAGCCTGTGTGCTTGCAAGGCTGTCCTCTAGTTGCTGCAAATTGTTCTGCTGCTCTTTTACCAGCTTCTCCAATTCTAGAATTTTGGCAGCTTGGTGATCTTGAAGTTGATTCATTTCAGCTTCTCGAAGTTCAAACTCCTTTTGTAAATTTTGCTTCTCATACTCCACTCTGTTTTGCAGTTCTATATGCAACAAGGATAACTTCTCTTCTGCTTGGATTCTCTGGTCCTCGCTTTCGCATTTCCATTTCTGCTCTTTTTCTTTGTACATAGCCTCTATTTTCTGGACTTCTTCTCTGGCTTCCCTTAATTGATCCTTGTGATCCTCAGCAATTTTATACTTTACCTGTGAACATAGCAAAACCAAATGGAAGAGTGTGAAGTTCACATCCTCAGGCATTTACTGTTTTGGAGAGACTCATTTCTTGCAGTGAAGTCACCCTTCCAAATAAAACTAAGGATGAAATGTCAATTTATAGGTACTTGAATTAAACACCTGACTAAGAATTACTTGGACTAAGGAAGATAAGAAAAATTTAATGTAAAATTCTGGAATTGATATAGCACTATATTGTTTCCTCTTGGGGCCACTCTTCTTCATTTCAGTTTAACTTCTCAATCTATGGGCATGTATTTATATTGGCCCTGATTAAAAATCACTTTTAAAACCCTGTTTTCCTCATATATTCCAGTGGTATTTTATACACAGTGTCCAAGTCCATGACAAGGACAATTCTTGTATGTAGCATAAAAGCAACATACAAACAATGTAGCATAAAAACAAACGGTAAAGAAACAAATGATACCTATGATACCTCAATGACAAAAGGCAAAAAAGAAAAAAGAAAAAGACTCCAAAATACATTAGGAGGTAAACAGATAGTAAAATAAGGAAACAACGGGGTCATGTCTTAAAATTAAAAGTTATTAAGAGATTACATAGGAACAGTATGAAGTTTTCACTTGGAAGGTTTGTTTTGAAATTTATTCATTTATGCTACCACCTAAATGAAGAGACAGAAAAGAAAGGGAAAACAGGTCTTAGTTACAACAATCCTTAAAAGCTGGTGGGAGGCACTGGAAATAGAAAGGTAACTGAGGAAATTCAGTGGAGGTTCACTCTGTTTCCGAGAGCAAGAGACCAGATGACAAACAAAATATGTATTTCCCCCCAGAGGATCAGCATGTAGGACAGGCTCACTGCAAACACTGACTCTATATATGCTTATTTTTTACTCAGCCAGCTGCACCACAAACAAGATACTGCAGGTGGTAAGAGTAAAGTAGTAGTGAAAGCTTCACTACCGGCAGCTTCAGCTGAGTCTCCATGTTACCTGCAGTCTGCACAACTGCCTTCTCTGGCCTTCTCCATGTGTTTTTAAGTCTAGAAAAGGATACATATAACCATGACTCTAAAGAGAGAAAAAAGGAGGACTTGAGAAGTAAGAGCTTCCTCCAGCTAATTCTCATAAGCATTCAAATACTGGAAAAAACTAAACAACGAATTAACATCCCATCCAAGTTTAAATCATTTGTCCCATCTGAAGGTAAGAGGTAAAAGGAAAGGGGCTAGACAGGATTCTCTCCAGGTCTTGGACAGTGAAGGTATAAGCTACATAAAAGCAAAGAAAAAGCAGAAATCTGTTGCCTGATTCTCATTTCTTCCCTCAAAAATTGGTCTGAAAAATTATTTCTGGTCATATGCTTCGAAAGAGAGTCCTATCAAAACTAGAAATGTCTTAAGTGAAACTGTTCAGCAGAGGGGCTTTTTCCATCTGCCACAGCGCTTACTGCTGAATTCCCCATTACTGTGACATGACATGTCACAGTATGCAAGTGCACCATGTTACTTTTGTGTCAGGACACTACAAAGTGCTGCAGGAGATGCTCAGGATGAGGACCTTCTGCATGTGCCTGTATTGGAGTGGAGTAAGTATGCTTGACCCACTTCAGTATAAAAGGTGGACTGGATCAACCCCATCCCACACTATCTGTGCTCTTAAAGAGAAGTTCATCTGGAAAGAAACTAAGTCATTCATTTTTAAGTGCTCTGAACATATTCCAGTGTGTGTGTGTATCCATGTAAGTACATTGTGAGTACATTTAAAGCTGAAGCTCCTATCACTAAAGAGCTGCCTTTAAAGATAAATGCTGCTTCTATCTCCCTCGGCCTTCCCAACAGCTCTCAGCTGGCTCAACTGTACATAAAACAGTACTGTAGTATGAATTACCTTTTCCATTTCCTCTTTCAAATGTTTTTCATTCTGCACAAAAAAGTCTTTTTGTTTAGTAATCTCATCCTTTAAGTGCTTTATTTCTTCTGAAAGCTCTGCAATATGCACTTTCTGAGAATGGAGGAGAGAGAGCTTAGCTTTGTGCTCTTCCTCTAGCACAACGACTCGCTCAGCCACCTCCATTTCAACTTGGCGTGCTGCATCTTGAGCACTCTGGAGATGCAGTCTGGTGATTTCTGAAAACAATAATAATAAAAAAGTAAACCCCTAAACTAAACAACAAAACAGAAGTCTGGAATTTATTTTAACAAGTCCTATTAACGCACAGAAATAAAGCTGCACACTGTCAGCTCTGCAGTTTATCAACAGCCATACTAACTACAGGCTAACGAGAATCCCTTATCAGGATGATACTGCACTCTGCATTATCACCACCTTTAAAATCTATCAATATCAAACGCACACAGAATAATGGGGGCTGAGCAGGAAACCTGTGGCAGGACCTCCTTCCTACCAGCAACAACCACAGTCATTCTACTGACTTTTTGAGCAATGTAAAGGCAGATTTATGGGAGTTCTATGCCCTCTTGTGCAAATACCATCTCCACGAGACATTTTCTGCAAAAGCAAATGGGACAAATCTCTAAGCATTTTAATTTAAGCAGTTTTGAAATACTCTCTAGTATTTAATAAGTAAATAAGTAATTGAAGATCAGAAAAATAATTGCTAATAAAAAAAAGATGTACTGATCCTTTTAACCAACATAAAATGGAATACAGTAATAGCCATGTATGTTACACTGTAAATTATGGATTATAAATGCAAATGTTTGTGTATCATACTGTGCTCCCAGAGAGAAGTAGCAGATGTAAGAACTGCCATGATCCCTTACCTGTACCTCAACAATAAATGCATTGAGCCAGCACAAGGTAGGATATTTCTATATAGTACAACTCCAAGAAAAGAAGCAGCTGTTAAGAAATTACATAAACCTATTCTATCTAACCAATTTCTATCACATAGAAATTGTCATTGAATTTAGCCTGAAAAGAAACTTTAACCTGAACTCTACAACAAAAGATACTTATTACAAATTCTGCTACCATAAATACTTATGAGGAGGAAAAAGAAATATTAATGTCAAATGAGCAGAGCACTCTTAAACCTACAAAAGGAACACAGGTAAAAAGATATAGAACATAGAACAGAAGTGGGTCTACTCTATGGAGTAGAGTAGGAACTGGCCTATTTCATGCAAACACAAGGGACATATAACACAGCTGACAAACAACACTAAGAAATTTTCAAATCAATATTAATTCAGGAAACGACAGTGCCCTTCTAAGCATCAAGAATGGAAACCCGATCGACTCCTTTTAGCAACTGCTCCACAGTTCAGTAGGTTTTACTACAGAATAAGCAACTTCAAGTCTCACATCTTTGGAAGCTCAACTCAACATGCCCATAAAAGTCAAAAAGGGAAGTGCTCACTTCCAAGAATTAACATACATTAAGCGTTCCCTATAACTTAGGACAAATTGGTAACAAACTTCTTCAGATAAGCCTATTTAAAGAAAAATATAAACCACACATCTTACCATCCTGCTTCCCAGTCTGTCAGATCACCTTACCTTTTACATGTTCTTCTGAAAGTCGGGCACGTAGCTGCTCAAGTTCTAAACAATGCTTTCTTTTCATTTCCTCAATTTCTGTTATATATCTGTCTGACATATCCATCTTAATTTTCCTTAGGTCCTCCTCATGTTGAAGTGCAAGGGAAGATCTTAAGGAATCTAATTCATGCCTGTGTTGTTCTTTAAGCTTTACCTGCAAACGGGCGAGTTCTTCCTATGTAAGAAATGAGTTAGAAAAACATATTCAGCTTTGAAGAAACCATGCTGAGAATCTCTCAATGACAGCACTACATGAATTGCACTACAAAGCACCTGCTTGACACATATATACCTCATTTCCAAAAACAGTGAAGAGACCTCCTCTACTCACACCACAGAATTAGAAGTAATGATCTATGAATGCAGTCTCATAATCAGCTAGGTAACAAACACCAGCAAGGAAAAAGGCAGAATGTATACATTTCTCATTCATAACTCATATGGGTTCTGTGTGATTTACTACTGAAATTGAGCTCATGCTGTCTTGTGTATGTCTTGTCTGCTTGTCACTCCCTCACAAAAAAAAAAAAATTACTTTTTATAATCAATTTAAAAAATAAAAGTCTAAAGCAAAACCAAGAAAAAAGTTCCTTTTTGAAACTCACAGTCAACTTCAAATAAACCGTGCAAAGCTGCCAAGATTTTAAATTATAACAAGGTACATAAATGGAAGAGGAACCAAATTATCTCCACTTGATGAGGACAGACAGCAATAAAAGGTACAATTACTACAGAAGCTATAGAGAAGAGAAACACCATGTATTCTGCACTTGTGTGGAAGAGCTTTGATAAGCTCCTTACTAGGCATGGGATAGCCCAAACAGAGGACAAAATTTCAGAACAGTTTCACCTCTTCTGCTAATCTGAGAACTATCTGAAGCTGATAATTTACAATATATTTGTCAAAAATAATGAAATCTTAATAAATGTCTCAAATTTCCTAACTCTTTGCCAAGAGCTAGGAATCTGATAGCAATTTTCATACAGGTTGTGTAATGAAGAACAGAACATTAATATATGAAAAATCCTACCTGATGTTCCAACTGCTGATTTAGCTGACAAAGTGTATCCATTCTCTCCTTCTCAGAGGTCTCTTCAGAAACTGCAATAGAAGACCTGAGAAAAAGATTTAAAAGTTAGAGAGTGTAATAGGTCACAAATTAGGTTAAAGGAACTTGCTGAATTATGGGGTAGTAACGAAAGCAGTTGTGGAGCAACTGCAGTAGCAGTTCCAGACTGTTCACTCATGACTTCCATTGCTGGGTTTCTAACTATAGATCACAGGCATCACACAGGTATCACAGGGTGTCGGGGTTGGAAGGGACCTTGGAGATCTTTGAGTCCAACCCCCCTGCCAAAGCAGGCTCATATAATCTGGCACAGGTCACAAAGGAGCATCCAGGCAGGTTTTGAAAATCACCTAATGCTCCATCCCATTATTTTTATAATCTAGTAACTTTT
>JANHGN010020385.1:6777-26600 GCA_024605025.1 Megaceryle maxima | reverse complement strand
AGAAAAAACAGTTTTTATTGTTAAAAAAAATAAAATAAAAAAAAATTAAAAAAAAATTTAAACATCCTGTCATAATATGAGATGAAAGGAAAAAAGAATAGATCACCTGATGTCCCCTGTTTGCTCCTGACTCACTTCTAACTCTGACAGCGAGTATTCCTTCAGTTCTTGCAGTCTCTGATGCAACAAAGTCAATTCTTCTCTGTAGTTTTCTTCAGCAGCTCTTAACTTATTTTCAAAATAAAGTCTCAGTTGCTCCAATTCAGATTCATGCTCACTTTGTCTTTGCTGATGCTGCTGTTCAAATTCTTCTTTTAAACGCTCTATTTCTTCCACCTGTGATGCACGAGCCAGGAGCTGCTCTTTTAGCTCTAAAATGGAAGCAAAACCAACACAATTACAAGTACTTATCTGTAGGCTAAGTCATTCTGTGAAGACGAGCCATATTTTAGTTGTTAAGAGAGCAGTAAAATATTATCCCTCAAGCTACATAAATAAATGAACATGTGAAAGACATTCCTTCCTCAGAAGACAGTAAAACCATATTTTCCATTTACACTGCATTCAGAGAAGCCATCCTCATCATAAAAATCAAAACTACCAGCAGCCTGTTAGCCCTTATCATTTCTTTGTGCTTCAGGTCTGGGTTAGTAACATGCAGAGTCCTCCAATATTGCTTAACCTTCACATCTGCCTGTTGTATGGAACCAGAAGCAATAACTTCAGTCAAGAAGATTTCATTTGCTTCAAAGAAAACTACCCAACAAACAAAATCAACTTCAGCACAAACTATGCAGATAAAATCACAAGGAAGAAAAAATAAAACCAATACTGGATTACTTCAGTATTGGTTTGGCTACCCATCATTAGCTCACACAGAGACTAAATTCATTGAATTAGAAGGAACCATGCAACAGTGGGGGGAAAAAAATGCAGCAGAAAACAGCAAACAAGGATGGCTCCATAAGCTACACTCCTTTCAAAGAGGGCAGTGGCCAGCATTGCAGCATATTCATGAACTTTTAGAGAGCTTTCTTCCATTCGTTCTTTATTAAAGAAGCAGAAACATATCAGGAAGTTAAAAGGTAGGGGAAAAAGTACAAAAATCATGAAAGGGAATTAAAGTTTTCCAAATGGCTCAACTTCCCAGATAAGTTAGCTGAATCCTCATGGAACCACCTGAAGATGGAATTGCATTTCAAGAAAGATCCAACTTGGAAAAAAGCAGCCGCTTATATTACAAAAGAAGAGAGGAAATATTTATGGAAAGCACCCAGGAAACAACACTGCTGATTGTCCCAGTGTGTTTTTGTATAGCAAGACAGAAAATGCACACTTGGCATCAAAAAAATAATCTCACAATGAAGATGCAAATAAAAAGAGTAAGAGAAGTATGTACACGGCTCAAGTTTGCTTCCAGCAGGAGCAGCTGCCAGGCACAGGGACCAGAGGCATCAAGTGACAAGAAGGGACTAGTAGCACCATCAGTGGGATAGGCAAGGGAAGTCTAATATGGCACAGGGAGGTTTTGTCTAACCAGCAAAATTTTCTGGCACAAAATTAACCCAGAGAATTGTTTAACAGTTTTGAACTGGTGTATCATTCTTACACCAGGGCAGGGATCTGATCAGCTGCTAGGTTTAGAATCTGCTACCATGAGTCCTCAAATCAATGCAAAGGCATTGTCAAGTGATTACTCAAGTGAAGGATGCAAAGTAAAACAAAATACCCCTTTAAGATCTCACACAGCAAAACAGATGTCTTCATCTGCACCGTGGGCCTGCATTCTGGTCTCACCATCTCATGCAAGATGAAGAACAAACAGAAAGGGTCCAAAGAATGGGAAGGTGAGTGATTAGAAACATGTCAAGACATTTTAAAGTTGAATAAAGATTAGGGCTATGGGAGGAAATAGTATTTGCTGGAATTCTTATCCACTATAGTTCTGTAATATCAAAAGAGAGAACTGAAGTAGTCAAGGTGAAGTCTGACTAAATAGAAAAATTACTTATTTTATTTGTGACCTAAATCAAGTAAGAAAACACCCTATTGTACTTCAAAAGCTATTTACAGCTATATTATTCAGAAAATTAGAAATAGCACTCGAAGCATGTTACATTTGCCTTTTAACTACCCCAACAGAAGTAAAGAATGCCACCTCATGTCACAGTCTCAATACAAGGTGAACACACACATAGCCAAGGTCAACATCATGGTCTCCGGCATTTTTCCAAAGCTCCTTCTTTCATGTACTATACATCTGTTTGTGCACACCTGTCTGAGACATGTTCTACTTAGTTTCAACCAAAAATGTGTTCTCTCTGATCACACTGTAAAGCTGACTTTGTTTAATGCACCTAAATCTTGAAACAGAAATCTTCAGATATATCAAGTGTACCATGTCAGATTTTATCCAGTTATTTTCTCTGACTTTAACATTTTTTCATAAGTTTAATGCAGATAAACATAAGACTAATTAAAAAAACCAACCTAAAGCCAAACCAAACCAAACTTGTTCATGTTTTACTTGCTGTGCACATTTTCTTTTTATTTTTTGTTTAGGGAATTTATTTTTTAAGCATAAGCATCATTACAAGAAAATTAGGTTATTTTTAGCCTTAGAGCAAAACAACATTATCAACCAAGGCCAGCTGGGTGAGGTGGGCTGAAGGACTCAGGAGGTGGGGTCCAAGATGGCAATTGCTCATGGCATCCTATCCAACTGTGGAATAAACCAGGCCAACCACAGCAGCAACAGATGCCCCTTAGCTGCCTTCTAAGATGAGAACCAGAAGGCCAACCACCACTGCAAGGGTGTGTATGGCTGTGGTAGATGCTCTTGCACCCCTCCATGGAAACATTCTTGCTCAACAGCCACACAAAAGTCTATGGGGCTGGATGGGATCCACCCAAGGGAGCAGAAGTGCTCACCAAGCCACTTTTCATCATTTATCGGCAGTCCTGGATAACTGGGGAGGTCCCAGGTGACTGGAAGTTTGCAAATGTGATGCCTATTTACAGGAAGGGACTGAAGGAGGATCTGGGGAACTACAGTCTGACCTCAAGGCCAGGGAAGTTGATGGAGCAGCTCATCTTGAGTGCCATCGCAAGGCACATACAACACAACCACACGAGCAGTCCCAACCAGCATGGGTTTGTGAGAAGGAGGTCCTGCTTGACTAACCTGGTCTCTTTCTGTGACAAGGAAGGTAAAGCTTTTGACAGTGTTTCCCACAGCATTCTCCTGGAGAAAATGGTCAAGAGGAAGGGGACAGACTCTTTTCAGTGGTACCCAGTGATAAGACAAGAGGCAACAGGCACAAACAGGAACACAGAAGGTTCTGTATGAACATGAAAAAAAAGACTTCCCTGTGAGGCTGCCAGAGCCCTGGAATAGGCTGTAGAATCTTCTTCTCTGGAGGTATTCAAAACCCACCTGGATGCAATCATGTGCAACCTGCTTTCACACAGGGGGTTGGACTCGATGATCTCCAGAGGTCCCTTCCAACCCCTACCATGCTGTGTTTCATTCTGACCTGAATGGTTTTGTTTCACTTTTAAATAGATGTATCTTTAACACAGGGCTTTTATATATTTAAGAATTCAAAGTCTTTCAGAAGATGATAGATCTCCATGTTGAGTGTCAGTGAAAAAGAATTTTATCTCACCTCAAAACTGAAAGGGGATATAAAATATAAAACATAAACATTTCTACCTCCAGAAAAACTAATCACAGTTTAAAAATATCTGTGGGGTTTTTTTTTTATGCAGACTGATCTCAATTATCTCCAAATAAAAGCAAAGAGCCACAATAAACCACTTGAAGTCATAACTAAGCAGTGAGCTTTACTGTCTACCTCCAATTAATGGTTTTCTCAACTGAATACCTGCTTCCATACCATGTACAAATAGGAGCATGTTGTTGTATTAAAAAAAAAAAGGAGAAAATGATGGTTAACTGCATTATACTTGTTCTGACACTGCAGTGAAATATGTTTGGTTTCCACTGAATATTTTTATAGTGTGCTGGAGTGGAATGGGAAGGAAACAACTAGAGGGAGCTTTTCCCCGTAGCGATACGGTGGGGTTCTTGATACTGAAGAACCAGCTAGGCAGCTGACACTGACCCACCTCTCACACAACCCACTAACACTTCTGGGACCTACCTGGGTGCTTCTGGTATACAATTAAAAACATTTCATGTCAAAAATGCACACTTCGATGAGAAAAAACAAAAGGTAAAACATGAGAGTTTTGAACATACCACATAGCTCCTGTCGATTTGCTTGGGTACTGCTGAGCTGAAACCAAAGCTGTCTGATTTCTTCTTGTGACTTAGTCTTGAACTCTTCATGCATAACCTGAAGTTTCTCCATCTACGGAAGACATGTTTAAAAAAACCAAAAACACCCAACTTTTTAAAACAATTTTGTTCTAATTGCTAATTTTTTATGCAACAGACAGTTCTGCCAGACACAGATGGAAACGCTTAGCCATAACCCAACTCCTGACCTAGGCTATCAGAGATACTAACTAGCACTTAACTGTTAAGACTCACTCGTCAGAGTGAGGAATTTGTTCCTCATGCTGTATTTATACTCTCTGTCAAAAATAAAGTATTAGCTAGATAAAAATGAAATACAAAATCCAGAAAATTAAGCCTATAAATGCAGAGGAAGAAATGGCACAAAGGCAATTACATTCAAAGTTTGTGACAGAAAAATCCCAGCATATTTACCTGTTTATGAGATGCATTTTAGTTTTTCAATTAAATTCCTACATACAAACATGTCATGCAAATGACACGTATATGGTCTAGCTTTTGGGTTATGTAATCAACTACTTGAGTAAAGAAATCTTATTTACCGCCTTCTGAAGATTCTGTTCTTTTTCTTGGCTCTTCATTTTCACATCTTCTAGGAGCTGGTTATGTTCCGTCTCCAGCTGTTCTTGCAATTTTTTAAGGGCTAACTGGTGTTGCTTCTCCAATTCTATACATTTAACTAAAATTAAGAATGAGTTCTGTTACACCACCATCCTGGTTACTGCATAACCCATACAACATTTCTGCACTGGAAATAGAAATGCCTGTCTCTAGACTCGAATGCTAGCTTACAGGGAACCACAAAAATTCAAATGCTTCGCTATTCAAGTCAGTCAAACATATCTATTCAGTGCTTCCTCCATCTCTGCATCCCATGCTGTTAGCAAAGAGGCAGCAGTAGTATTGGAGGGATGAGCATCTGCTCTCTTCATACGTGAAGAAGCATCCTGAACTAGAAGTACCCATACTTGGAACAGGGAGGCAAGCATTTCTGCATGGTCTATAAACACTGAATTTCTTTGATGACCATACTCAGCTGCAGGCAGTAGAAGAGATGAACAGGAAGGACTAGAAAAGCTTAAGCCAAGTACACTCTGTCTCAGCACTGAGGACTCTCTGAACCCTGGGAACTTGCTACTACCTCATTTGGGCAACAACTCTTGATCTGCTCAGAAAAAATCTGCAAATGAATGACTGCACTTCAGCCACAATGAGCTGCAAGAGATGCACCTTATCTGCACAGAAGAGAATTTAATAATACAAGTTCAGGGAAAGCCAGTGAATTCAGGGCACCCTGAGAAGAATAGGCCATTGATACAAATATGTCCTCTTAAGGAGCCACAGGCAAGCAAAACACTGTGAAAGCACTGGCCCTTTGCAGGTCAAAAAGGCTACTCTTCAATTCTTGAGGAATAATTACTGGGGGTGACTTAAAAACTAAGCTTCTGTTAAAGGCACAGCATTGCTTGCACATGAAGGAAGGGTATATATGTATATTATATATATAATGTAAGTATATTGAAGAAGCTTCCAGGATGACGTGCAGCTGCAAATGGTACGCAGGGAATCCATTCCAGGGTGGTTCCATGGACCACACTGTCCACAAAACAGCACAGAGGGTGGAGCGAAGTGAAGACCCCTCTGCCAGTCTCTGTGAATTATTGCAGAAGATGGGAACATTATGGCACTATGGAACTGATAAACTGCATATTTGCTATCCTAGACCAACAGTCTGTCATTTTTTGACAAAGTGCTGTCTTTCATTCATGCAAACGTTACTCATAATCTCATCAGAATACCAAAACACACCTTCATCCCAAAGTCTACCCACCTCTGAAGTGTGACCGCCCCTAAAAGAGCTTGCACCCTGGATTTTTGTAATCTATTTCTTTAAAAGCAAAGCAAGAAAATTTTACAGCAATCATAACAAAGGTATTTATGACTAGAGTTACTCAAGCTCCACCTCGAGTGAGATGAAAAAACCAAACAGTATAAAAATGGCTTAGAGGAAGGGGGAACATTAGGGAAGGTATGATCGTAAACAAGCCAGGGAAGATATCTTTCATTGCAGACTATCTCTGACTCCTAGAATCAGTGTGCTGAACCTCTCTTCCCTCCCCCCCAGCTGTCTTTGGGTAACATCCAAACTATACCAAGTGTTTACTCAGAGAAAAAACCATAGAAATCTTTACAGAGAGTTGTTTTATGATTTTGCATGCTGTATTACTCAATCTCAATACTTGCATGTGCTTTGGCAGACAGTATGTTATCACCAGCAACCCATAAGAACCTGTGCTTCTGTTTCTCCAAGAAACTGCATTAGTCACATTGGTAGCTGCAGAGGTCTCTCAGTGGGTGCTTATAACTATCTGCTAGCTTTGTGAGACCATGGAGCATGACTAGATAGAAGGTGCAACATGCTATTAGTGAATCTGGAATCACGAGCGTTCAACTCTACCAAATGGGACTGGACTAATAGTGCCAAATCAGGTATCACTCAATCGAAACTTGGCCATCCCTAGCCTCTGGTATCTGAGGACAAGCTGGAATGCAAGGGGTTTATTTTCTGCCAAATTACTTTTCAACACAACATTTCTTAAAGCTGGTCTTGCTGCTGCCACCCAGCATCATCCAACACCTGTAACACCGTATTTCCCTTTATTTGAAGAGTGCTTTATTTCCCATGTCTTTTATTTATCAAGGGCCTCTGAGGCTAGGCAACCCAACTAGCTACGTCTCTTCACTTCATGGCACACTACACCTCCCAGCTCCTTTCCTGCCATCACTGCCAGCAAATCTGACACTACTGTGCTAGTTAACCACTACCTCAACAAACGTGTCAGATTTCTGAGACATACACAACCTTTTCACAGTTCTACCTCCTATTTGCATCTCAGCAAAAGATAAATCCCTGATGGGATGCACCCACGTGTGCTGAGGGAGCTGGCAGAAGTCAGCGTTAGGCCGCTCTCCACCATCTTTGGTAAGTCAAAGGGAACAGGAAAGAGTTCCCGAGGACTGGAGAAAAGCAAATATCACTCCAGTGTTCAAGGGCAAGAAGGAGGGCCCGGGTACCTATAGACCAGTCAGCTTCACCTCCATCCCTGGAAAGGTGATGGAACAACTTATCCTTGGCACTGTCTCTAGGCAGAGAGGATAAGAAGGTCATTAAGGGCAGTCAGCATGGCTTCACCAAGGGGAAGCCATGCTTGATGAACCTGATAGCCTTTGATGAGGACATAACCAGGTGGATAGATGATGGTAGAGCAGTGGATGTGGTCTGTCGTGATTTCAGTCAGGCATTTGACACCATACCCCACAGCATCCTTCTGGCTAAACTGGGGCAGTGTGGTCTGGATGATCGGGCAGTGAGGAGGATTGGGAACTGGTGGAAGGAAAGGAGCCAGAAAGCTGTGGTCAATGGGATGGAGTCTGGCTGGAGGCCTGTCACTAGTGGGGTCCCACAGGGGTCGGTGCTGGGACCAGTTCTGTTCAACATATTCATCAGTGACCTGGATGAGGGCACAGAGTGCACTGTCAGCAAGTTTGCTGATGACACCAAGCTGGGAGGAGTGGCTGACACACCAGAAGGCTGTGCTGCCATCCCCAGAGACCTAGACAGGCTGGAGAGCTGGGCAGGGAGAAATTTAATGAAACAAGGGCAAGTGTAGAGTCTGGCACCTGGGAAAGAACAACCCCAGAGACCAGTGTAGGCTGGGGACTGACCTGTTGGACAGCAGCAAAGGGGAAAGGGACCTGGGGTCCTGGTGGGCAGCAGGATGACCATGAGCCAGCAATGGGTCCTTGTGGCCAAGAGGGCCACTGACATCCTGGGGTGCATCAGGAGGTCAAGAGAGGTTCTCCTCCCCATCTACTCTGCCCTGGTGAGGCCACATCTGGAATATTGTGTCCAGTTCTGGGCCCCTCAGCTCAAGGACAGGGAACTGCTTGAGAGAGTCCAGTGCAGAGCTACAAAGATTATTAAGGGAGTGGAAGACTGAGGGAGCTGGGTCACTCTAACTTGGAGGAGACTGAGGGGTTACCTCGTTAGTGTTCATAAATATGTAAGGGGTGAGTGTCAGGAAGATGGAGCCAAGCTCTTCTCAGTCTCAACTAATAATAAGGCAAGGGGCAACAGGTACAAGCTGGAACACAGAAGGTTCCACACATATGAGAGAAAACTTCTTCACAGTGAGGGTAACAGAAGTCTCCTTCTCTGGAGGGATTCAAAACCCATTCAGATGCATTCCTGTCTGACCTGATCTAGGTGATCCTGCTCCAGCAGAGGGATTGGACTAGATGATCTTTTGAGGTCCCTTCCAATCCCCAGTATTCTGGGATAAACTGACATACCTGGCTAAGCTACTGAAAACTCAAATTACAGTAGTCTCAAAAATGTCACTTCCAGAATAGCATTTTAAAAAGCTACTCTTCACTTAAGCTTTAACTCTTCACAATCCAAACCTGTTTGGGGTTGTTTTTTTCTTTTTGTTTGGTTTGTTTTTAAGAAGAAAACTTCTGCTGGTATCAATTGGAATTCTGATTAGTTCAGTAACTGCCAAAGCCCATTTTCAGCTGGAAGCAAAACTTTCCCTTAATGCACTTCAAGGAAAAGACAGTCTACCTCATGTCCTGTCGAAGTCAAAACACAACACAGCTAACTAGGATTTAAACAATTTTTCATTTACATCTTGTTTTCTACAAAGTCTCATGCCCTTGACCTAGTTTTTCAGTAAGAGTACATGAATATATCTTGTATGTACTTTCTGTACAGGTTCTAAAAACACATTGTTGGCTTTGCCAATGTTCAATAAAGACAACTCCTTCCTAGACCATGACACTTACTTTTAGACTGGTCATTCTCAAGAGAAAGAAGCCCCAGCTCTGCTTTGACTGTTTCTAATTCCATTTCCAGAGTTTTCTGCAGTTCCACCATTTCAGTCTGATGTTTTTCAGACAGCTCTTCAAATGTATTTTGTAAACGCCTATCAGACTCCAATTCCCAGTCTCTTTTGAGAGTCTAAGAGAGCAAGACATGCATTATTAAAGCAAACATGTCTAGTAAGTTAGTATTTTTTTTATTGTAGGGGACAAATAAATGGAAAAGACAAAGTGTGTAGTATACATGGAACTTCTGCTAGCTCTAAGTTTATTGAAAGGATTTTTACTTTTTCTTGTATGAAGAACAGAATTTGTACCTCTAATGCCTGGATATGTGTTTCTTCCATTTCCAATTCTATTTTCTTTCTCTGATCAACTGTGAAATAAAATACTTATTAATAAATTTACATAATATACTATGATTAAATAAGAAGGAATATGAATGACATTACAATTCTCCACATTAAACTCAGGGCTTAAATAAGCAGGCATGCAGCAGTGGGTTCTATCCAAGCCTGCTGTTATGCTCTATCCCAGTAATTCACACTCATTTTAGAAAATAAGCATCTAGCAGTTACACAAAAAAAACCAAACAGAAAACCAAAACAAAAAGAAACCAAACAAAAACACCACCAACCCACACTTTTAATACAAATGACTATCAATGTCATTTCAATGCAAGCATTTTCACTGCATGTCACTATTAAGTGCTTGAATCATTTTTATCTCCAGAGACACAGCAGAGAGGTAGCAGACAGCAGAAGAAAGTAGGAAATTCTCATCAAATTTCTTCTAAGAATGTCTAGAAAAGAGACTGCAAAACAGATCATAGACTCATAGATGCATAAAATGGTTTGGGGTGGAAGGGATCTTTAAAAGTCATCTGGTCCAACCCCCCTGCACTGAGCAGGAACATCTGCAACTAGAGCAGGGTGCTCAGAGCCCTGTCCAACCTCACCTAGGATGTTTCCAGAGATGGGGCATCTACCACCTCTTAGGCCAGCCCAGGCACAATGTTTCACCACCCTCATTATAAAAAAAAAAAAATCTAGACAGACTAAATCTTCCCTCTTCTAGTTCAAAAGCATCGCCCCTTGCTCTGTCACAACACACCCTGATAAAGACTGTCTCCATCTTTCTTATAAGCCCCCTCTCAGTACTGAAGGCTACAATAAGGTCTCCCTGGAGCCTTCTCTTCTCCAGGCTGCACAACCCCAACTCTCTCAGCCTGTCCTCATAGCAGAGGGATTCCAGCCCTTGGATGAATTTTATGGTCCTCCTCTGGCCCTGATCCAACAGGGACATGTCTCTCCCATGCTGAAGACTCCAGAGCTGGACCCAGAACAGCAGGGGGGATTCTGACCAGAGCATAATCTCCTTTATCAACCTGCTGCCCACGCTGCTTTGGATGCAGCCCCAGGATGCAATTGGCTTCTGGGCTGAAAGCAGTGTAAAGTGCTGGCTCACGTCCAGCTTTTGATACCTCAGAACCCCCAAGTCCTTATCCACAAGGCTGCTCTCAATCACATCATTCACCAGCCTGCATGATACCCAAGGCTGCCCTGATGCAGGTACAGGACCTTGCACTTGCCCTCGTTGAACCTTAAAAGTTCACATGGGCCTACTTCTCAAGCTTGCCCAGGTTCATCTGGATGTATCCTGTCCCTCAGGGTTGCCAATTGCACCATTCAGCTCGGTGTCATCTGCAAACATGCTGATGGTGCAACTCAAGCCCACTTCCTATGTCACTGATGAAGATGTTAAACAGCACTGGTCCCAGTACAGACCCCTGAGGGACACCACTTGTCATCAACTCCATCTGGATTTTGAACCACTGAACACTACCCTCTGGAGGCAACCATCCAGCCCGTTCCTTATCCACCAAGCAGTTCACCCATCAAATCCACATCTCTCCAATTTAGAGAGAATGATGCTGTGGGCAACTACATCAAAGGTCTTGCAGAAATCCAGAGAGATGACACGTACAGTTCTTCTACAATGCCCCTGCCCCTCCTTCCTCACCTGTCACTTCTGAACAAACCGTAAGCATGGACAGCTGCACTGCAGTCATGGGATTCATCCCATCAAGCTGCAGTGGCAATCATAGGTTTCGTGGTTTCCTAGCAGCATGGTGGCTTCCAGCTCCTCCTGTTTGTTGCCCATATTGCATGCACTGGTGTACAGGCACTTCATCTAGGCTGCTGGCCACATCAGTTTCCTAGAGGAACTTCCCTTAACTACTTTGAGGTATTTCCCTTGTGTTTCCCTGGTGGGTCTAATAAAGATGAGCCAGGGGCTCCTGAGGCAGACTTCAAGTGTACTTCAGTGTTCCCAGCATGCCTCAGAACAGGCTGAGGGACCTTGCTAGCACCATGTCCCATTAACCTGTGATGCTGTGGCATCACCAATGGCTTTTTCCTTCCCAGCTCCTCCCCAGTTCATTCCAACTCCTTGTTTAAGTACATTTCTTGGTCTGCAAGAACTCTGTAAAGGCTTATCAGTCCCCTTCTTGGAGCTTCAAAACTACTGTTGCCTTAGTCTGCAACCATATTTCAAGTCTTTCAGTGGGAAATGAAAACTCTGAAGAGAAGATGGTGCCCTCTATCCAGCTAATGGTCCAGTATAGGAAGAAATATTTAAAATCACAAGACAGTGTCCCAGCACTCATGTTGAGTCATACCCAATCATTGTCTCCCTGAAAAGCAGTGTTTCCTCTAGCTCCCCAGGTAACAGTATCCACAACTCCCTACCAGCTTTCCTGCACCATCTGATTCCAGATCCTCCTCAGCTTCTATGTTCAAGCACTCATAAGGGGTTGCATTCATGAAGTTACACTGCCAAGAGGCAAATAAACAGCACTGATCTTAAGCACCGTATCTAGACCTCCCTCTGCTCCCAAATCCCATCATACCATCAATTCACTGTATTACTGGTGGTAACAAAAGATTTTTACTCTTAGGTCAGAAAGACACAGCCCTAAAACATTCTTTCCTCTTAGGGAAGGACAACTAAAGGAATGGTTTATAAAATTCTTCAGTGAATTGCTGCAGGCTTCAAATTTCTCCAAAAAGACCTCAAGCTCTGCCCTACAGGTCAGAAATGGTCTCCTGATCTGGGAGGAGGCAAATAGCCCAAACAATGCAAAGAGCATCAGCAGCAGGCCTTCAGTACTATCAAGTGCAGCTTTCCTCTTGCTGAAGCCACAACACAGTCTTGTATCTAACACATCTCATAGGACACCCAGCTGCAGGTTCTCACTGAGCCTTTCAGTTCCTTTTTCTCCTTTATCCTCCTTTTAAAGTTACTGAGAGGGAAAACCAGGAAGCATTTCCTTATCTTGTCAAACACACAAGAGTAGCCTATGCTGACTTAGGTTTAAGGGTTTTTAATTGCCCTAAAGGGTAAGATGCTCTTAGCATCAGTTAAATTCTATGAGAACTCTGTCCAATGCATCCTGAAAGTAACTAGGTCACTATAGTGCTATTTTACAGCCATAGCCGCAAAACACCGATAGAGATGAAGCAAAATTAAACTTGGGTCTGGACAGCTTCATTTTCATGTATAAAAAAATGCACTCTTGCACATGGCAGTCTAGCCACTGTCCCTATGCAAGGGAACACCAACTGTCAGCCAGAAGCTCAGCTCTACATCAAATCAGGAACCTGTGGAGGAAGAAAAATACTGATAGGGTTTCAGTTTCTGGACCATTATTCCCAAATTTTAATACCTAGTTCTTGCTGATACTTTGACTCAAGGTCTTCCTTTTCCTTCAGACATTGTTCTTTAATCTTCTCCCACTCCAGCTGATGGCGGCTTTGCAGAATTGCTACCTCTTGAGCACGCTTATCGTTGAGCATCTCCCTTAGTTCTACAAGGGCAGTTTCCTTTTCTTTTGTCAAATTAGACTGTGTAAGCTCAAGCTGAGAGGTATGCATATTATTTAAGCTTAGGCGTAAAGCTTCCAGTTCAAGGCTGTGCAGTGTCTGTAAGAGAAGAAAAAGGGTTTTTTCCCCTCTCCTGTAATGAAACGTGTTCAATTTCTGCAAGACAAGTTTCCCTTTCAATTGCTTTTGCAACTGTTAAATGCATCTAAGTTTTGCCTTGCTGCACTTGGAGAGTGTTTCTTCACAGCACTGACAGAACCCTGAAAATAAGCAGACTTTTTTATTATTATTTTTACACTCTTTGAATACCATCTTAGCAAAGTAAAAGTCTCTTTTTTAACCTCCCTCTTAATTTCATCTCCTACCAAATACCTTGTATCTGTCTACTTCCTCACAATGTCAGAGCAGAGCATAAGCTCATCCCAACCCTTCACCACCTGTTAAAAAATTCCTCATATTTGCTATTGCCTATAAATTGTTAACACACAAAACTCTGAAATGGTATTGAAAAAATTAGAAACAAAATTCACCATGCTTCATACAAAAAAGGAATATCCAACAGTTAGAAATGGCAGCTAAAACAGTCCAATGAAATTTTTCAGTTCTTAAACTGAACAGTACCTCAGCTTCTTGTTATTACACCTAACACTAAAATGTATTCTTTTCATTTCCACCTTGCATTTAGTGGAAGTATTCAAAAATCCAGTAAACATTTAGAGGGAAAAGTCAGGTTTACATGGCAAATTTAGCACAAAAGCATTCCTGATTACATTAGCATGATAAATTAAAAGGGGGGGCTTAGTATTTTTTATCCGTTTTCTTGTTAAACTGATCAAGACATGAAAAATTACAAAGTTCTTTTTTGATTTTTAACCCATCAGTTTAAGCATCAAGTTTTCCTCAGAATTAACATTAAAATCTAATTGCAGTGAGGATCCTGGAGAACTTCTGTAGAAAACACCTAGTACCATCCACCAAGAGAACATTCCCCATTCTTCAGTTACAGCACTACATAAAAGAGCATACACAGTATGCACAAAAAACTCTGCAGCAGCCATATAACCACTACAGTAATTACTGTTTCTCTATTTTACTTGTGATTGGAGTTGAGCTTGCTCAATCTCTGCTTTGTGCATGGCTGCCATTTGCTGCTGAAGTTCATCCAACAAGTGCTGCTGTTCTTTATGTAGTTCAGCACGGAGCTTCTCCATTTCCTCTTCATGTCTAGTAATCAGTTCAGAAATTTCACGAGCATGCTCTTGTTCATGTATCTGCAGAGATTATTCAGATAAAATACCTTCTTCAACATATGGTCAGTTAACCCTCTAATAAATTAATGAGCCAGAAATCTCCCCTCCTCTTGACTCCAAATCAAAGAAACTAAGGAAAATAGCTCTTAATAGACTTTTGCATGTCTAAAGCATTTATATCGTTTAAATGACAAACAACACAAAGTTATTTTTCCTGAAATAAACCAAATGTTAGCATTACCTTTTTTATTAAAGCAATCTGTTCCTTTCTTTCTTCTTCCAACTTCTGCTGTGTTTTCACTTTATCTTTTATTTCAGCATTTAATTCTTCTATCTGAAAACAGGAACACAGACATTTACAATGACTACCTTAAGCATTCCGAAATCCCACAACTCCTGCCATTATCAGGGTTTCCCACCTCTTTCTTGGGTTTCAAACTCACTTTAGTTAACTCAGCAAGGTGCCGAGTCTCCATTTTATCAATTTCCTCTTTGTAATCTTGGACTGTGCCTCCTGCACAGCTTGTGCAGACTGAAAGGACTCCTGCAAGCAAGTCTCAAGCTCTGAGTGAGCCTTCTTCAAATGGGCAATCTCTTCAGTCAGCTGGCTTTTTTCCTCAGCACCTTTTGCCTTTGTTTCAGCATTAAGTTTATGAATGTCTAAGTTGCTGAACTTTAACCTGTCCTCATATCGCAGTCTTTCACACTCCCGTATTTCTTTGAGGTTTTTCACTTCAGTATTAAGTTCATATAAGTTTTTCTCAAGATGCTCAATCACGCCAGCACACTCTGCTAGTGCTTTTTCTGCCTTTGTGAGATCCTCCTCCATGTCAGAATCTTTCAACTAAGGCTGTTTCTTCCTTCAGTAAGAGTAAGTTTTGTTCTGTATTATCAATTTCAGCTTTGAACATCTGTTCTTTTAGCAGTGTCTCTTCAGATATAGTTTTCTGACCAAGCAGCTCTGCTATTATCTGATTTTTAGCCTTCTGAGCATCAAGCTGGCTTTGCATTTGATCCCTTTGTCTTTGCAAAGCAGCTGACTCCCAAAAAGAGACTGTACTTTACTTGTAACAAAATCAGAAGCTGTTTTCTGCTCTTGAACCTTTTTCACCAATTGCTCCCGAGTTTGCAAATGCACCATCAACATTTCTCTTTCCTCCTGGAGATCTTTTACCATTTTTTGCCAGGTAGAGGATTTTGACACTTGTGTTAAAGGCTCTATACCACAGTAGATTGGCCTCTAGCCTCACCCTGCTGCTTTACTATAAATATAATTTTGTTCTCAAGTTCTTTCTCCTTCTCTGTTTTTTGAGGAAGTTCTTTTTCACAACATACCCGTGCTTCACGTTCCTCACCCAGTTCCACACACACAAGAGAGCTCAGCCATTACTTTTTCCCATTTTCTGACAGCTTCTTGAGTCTCCTGACAAGACTTCTTCCAGGCTGACTCCTTCTCATGGAGCTTCTCAGTCTCACACATCTCTCTACTAAACAAGCTATTTCATCATCCTTTAGGTCAGCGTGTTCAATTACTTTGATTTGCTGCATGGATTTATTTGCTAGAAACAAAAAGGCCTCTGCTCCCACCTCAGCCTCTTGAGACTTAAAGGTCTCTTGAGTTAAACTGCTAGGACATGTTTCCTCATCAAGGTCAAAATTTAATGGAGGAGGTATAAAACCACTGCTGGGTTCTAGAAACACATTACTATTTAATGCATACCTACTGCATCTACCTTCTTCAATGGCATAACCTTCAAAGTGCTGGATGCATAGGACTCTTCCAGTCTGTCTGCAGAGATGAGATATTTAGCCAACAAACCTTCATCTCCACTTAAAAAGCCCTAGTTCTGACAAGTGTTCTTCATAGGGATTATCTCCACTACTTTCATTATTCTGTGATCTTTGAATTCTTACTTTCCTCTAATTGATCCCTTGAGTAGCCTACTCCCAAGTCACACTGTAACTCCAGTCCTTCATGAACTAGCTCATCCTCATTTCAACTGTTGTGGTTTAAGATCTCCTCAAGCTCTACTCCCTGCAACATCTCTGGTAAAATCTGGTTTTCCCTCAATTTCATTAGGTTTTTATTGGTGACAATCCCTTCATCGGGCTTTTGTCTTACATCTGTACTTTTTTCAGCCTCATTAAGTTGTTTTGTTATTTAATTCCTGGATGAAAGAATTCAGTTTCTGAATCTCTTCATTCAAAGACTGGTTTTCTTGCTTATGCTGTTGGGCTTCCTGCACCTGCTCTTCTGCATCAGAAAGCAGAGACTTCAGGCTACCTATTAAATCTTTGTATTTAGTCTCAATTTCAGATTTCCCTCCCTGTGAGTCTTCCTGTTGCTTTTCAAGTTTTCCTCTCAAATTTTCTTTATTAATTTCAGACTCCTGAAGACTAATATTAAAGTCAATTATGCCATTCAAATTCTGAATGTATTTTTGAGAATTCAGAGCACAGAGTTCTTTTTTTAACTGTTCAAGTCCATTCTTATGTTTTAAAATCATTTCTTCATATACCTGCTTGGCTTCTGCAATCTCTCTTCTGTGGCACTTCTCCATCTCAGCCCTCAAGTTCTCCAACTGTCTGCAAATACCCTGTCTGGGTCTGATTTTCAGTTCTTCAATATGTTGCTGGTTTTTTATTTTGGATAGAGCTATTTCATTTTTTAATTCAGTTCTTTCCCAGTCCTGGAGAGAAAGGGTATGTTGTAGTATAGAGAAGCCAAATCTTTCTGCTGTCAATAGATCTTGAAGACTTTCAATATGTAGGGTTTTTTGGTCCTATGCTTTTGTATAGTTGTTCTATTGTATCTTTCATATCCTCTTCCATTTGGGCAAGCAGACTAGCATTCTTCAAAATAAAATATTACATATGAAATATGCCATTGAAATATGACTTGTTATTTCTTTAAGTCTCATGCTTTCAGTTTATCTTCACAAAGAAGACTTTCTGTTAAGTGTGGGGTATATCATTGGCCTAGGCAACATGATTTATGCACATCTTTGATAGTGGAAAGTGATACAGACTCTTCAAATGTGGTAACAAATACCAAACTAGTAATAACAAATTACTTCAGAGAGAAACAAAATAGTGTCTGTCTCAAACTTCAGGTGTCTGAACTGAAGTCATTGTCATTCTGAACTAAAGTCAGAGCTACAGACATATCTCCATCTCGCATTGATTTCCACAGAGAAAGCACTCCCTGGAAGCCAACTGGACAGCTGCATCAAATTTTGACTTACCTGACTCACTTCAAAGCTTAAGGCTTCTACCTATGGCATTACTGGTTATGTGTTTAAAGGAAGTCAGAAAACTTTTAAGATGTTCCTTTAATGTATGTTAGTAATCACAAACCCTACAGATCCATTTCTAAAGGAAAAGAATTTTTTCATGACCATGCCACTAGAGCAGGTCAGAGTTATCACCAAATGTGAAATACATATTATTGTGGGAAAAAAAAAAGTCTCTGTTACATGCTTAACTTGAACCAAGTTTCTTTATTCATAGTGCTTATTTCTAGAATGATTACATCCAAGTATTTCCACACAAGCTTTTCATTTTGTTTTGTATGCAAAACTAACACGATTACAGACAATTTCTGCTCAGATAGAGGTGTTTCAAGTTCACACACACTGTACTGTTATATGCTTACACAGCATGTCTAGCAACCTTCACCCCACTGCAAGCCTGTCACGTTACTTATATTCCCACGTGCCTCTGTTCAGCAAAGAGCAGACGAACCTGCTTCTGATGGAAAGTGCTTGTTATACAACAGTTTAGCAGCAGAGCTAAAAACAACCCTTCTGCAACAGAACCTGATAGAGTAATTTCAATAAACAGGCAAACTTTAAAGTCAGAAATGAATCCTTATTTAAAAAAAAGAAAAAAAAAAAGTCTTAAATTATGAGCAGCTATTTTGCCTTAGCTGAAAGTCATTATCTTCAGAAGATTAGTGGAGAGAAGTGTAGTTTCAGTTCTGAAGCATCAGTGTTACTACATGCACAAATTAAGTATTCATTACAAGTTCTTCCTCCAAAATATACCACCTCTGCTTGCACAACCACGCCAGAAACCTACCTACCCAGAACTTATCATTATAAAGGCACTCCAAATAATTTTTACCTTGTGAGAAGACTCAAGCTGTACTTCCAGGTCATGTGCTTTCTGACGCAGCATCTTCAAAAGTCCATTTTGCTCTCTGAGGTGGTTCTGAAACAAGGACATCTGCTCCTGAGCTTCTAATACATCATTTTGCCCAGGGGCTTTACTCCTCAGCATCTCATTAACCTAAACACATAAAAGGTACTCAGAGTCAGACGAAAGTTTGTATCAGAATAATTCACGCACAAGTCTCACTGTGTGCATAAAAATATACTGCATTCATTTATTACACATTGACCCTATGTCTTTTATTCTTAATTAATAATAATCTCCCTAAAAAGCCAGACAAAACTTGTCAGGTTTTAGATAATATTACTTACTGTAAATATGTAAATGTTAATTCATCTCTGTGAAGCCTCCAACATGAAGCAGGACTTCCAACAGACTGGACGTACCGATAAGAGGACAATGAACACCACCAATCTTCTCTGCAAGGTACTCACAGCTCAATGCTAAAGATGTTTTTTTATCTCTCCACATCCCTCCACCCCCAAATGAAAACATTCACCCCTAGGGGTGGAAGACAAAAATGTATTTTTAATATTTAAAACATTTTTCTCAATATTTTGCTTAAACCAAGACGGGAATATTTAATATAGTATTAGTACTTGTATCTTCAGTAAGTTCATTTTTACTTATTGGGTGGTTTTGTTGGTTTTTTGTGGTTGTTTGGGGTTTTTTTTGTTTGTCTGGTGGTTTTGCTTATGTGGGCTTTTCTTTTTTTTTTAAATATTTTGGTAGAGGGAACTGCACATGCCAGTTTAATATATTTTAACTCAACCTACTTAAATCATTTGCCCATACAAAAAAAAGCAGCAACAAACCACAACACACAAAATATATAAACAAACAAACCACAAACTACCACCAAACAAAAAACCAACACAAAACCAAAAGACCCACCCACCCCAAAACCAAAAAGCCACAAGTATAAATATTCAAAAAGCACAAATGATATCTCAGGCAGGGGGAAGTCCTTGGGAGGTGGCAGTGGTGTCTGCCATCCCCTGTGAATATTTAAAGGGGAGCCTAGCTGCATCCGTGCAGTGGTTTTTAGGCATATCCACAGAAACACTGACATTAAGTACTTACTTTTCAATAGTTTGAACAGTACTTCAGGGGGTGGGGCAATGGGAGCTTCCCACCATTTTTCAGCACGACTGTGATTATGTTTTAGATATGCTTTTGAATTTATGGGGTTTTTTTTAGATATATTTTTTATATGGTTTTTTTTTTATATATTTTTTTGAAGTCCCCTTTTTTAAATTATTTAACCCACATGCTTTCCCTTTAAGCCCTAACCTCACCACCGATTTACCA
>JANHGN010020384.1:0-14624 GCA_024605025.1 Megaceryle maxima | reverse complement strand
GCTGCATGCACTCTCAGAGTTCCCAAAAGTCACTTTCAGATCCGTCTTCCTTGCATCTGTGAAGAAATGTTTCAGTACTGAAATAGAGCTTCATTAAACACATTTGCTATGGCATAAAGAGACAGGTGAATGTTAAATCCAGCCAACAACTAAGCACCACACAGCCACTCGCTTGCTCCCCCCACAGCAGGATGGGAGAGAGAATCAGAAGAGTAAAAGTGAGAAAACACATGAATGGAGAGAAGGACGTTTAATAGGGAAAGCAGAAACCCCACATGCAAGCAAAGCAAAACTAAGAACTCCTTTACTACTTTCCAGTCAGGCAGGTGTTCAGCCATCTCCAGGAAAGCAGGGCTCCATCACATATACAGGGAAGAAAAATGCGTTAAATCTCAATATTGCCCCCACCTTCCTTCCTCTTCCCCAGCTTTATATGCTGAGGCATGACCTCATATGATCTGTAAGATCCTTTTGGTTAGTTGGGATCACCTGTCCTGGCTGTGTCCCCTCCCAGCTTCTTGTGCATCCCCAGCCTGCTCATTGGTGGGGTGGTGTGAGAAGCAGAAACGGCCTTGACTCTGTGTAAGGGCTTCTTAGCTGTAACAAAAGGATCCCTGTGTTGCCAACACTGTTTATGGCACAAATCCAAACCACAGTCCCATACTAGCTACTGTGAAGAAAACTAACTTGATCCCAGCCCAAACCAGCACATTTGAGGTAAGGGATGTTGCAAGGAAGGGACATTGAAAGGAAGGAAGAAGTGGAGTTGGAGGAGCAATGCAACTGAGGGGCATCAATGTGTGTAGCAAAGGAAGAAATGGTAGTGCTGACGTGTTACCCCAGAAAGTCTTAAGAAAATGCCAAAAAGACTTCCAAAGGATTAAAACGGTATCACGAACACATCAGCTAGAATTACAGGCCACATTGGCACAGAAAGGGTGGAAAGTAATAATCCCAGGAACATGAGCCACCTTGTTTCCCATCTGCTTTAGAGCTCAGCTGCTATACTGAGGTGTCTTCAGCTGTGTGTCAAGGCAAGCAGTTTTCTGACTAAGACCTGGAGATATCACTGAGCTTGGGTCTTGAATGTGCAGTCATTTATTAGAGACTCATCACTCTTGGATGGCTGAGTTTCACCTGCTCTCCTTAACATATGTGAACAGACTGCATTGTCAGAAAGCTCTGCTGACTGGTGCTGGCATTGTGCTCTCTTACTATGTACTGCAGCACCACTGCTAAAAGCCCCACACAGGGATCAGGACATCATGCTAGCCAGTCTTGCTGAAACCCTGTCTCTGAATTTATCATTGAGATACAAGATAAGATACAAGTAGCATGGTGGATATTACTATAAATGGGAATAGTTCTTTTGCAATGGCCCTAGGAATGCTCAACTGAAAAGAAGACCAGTAATGGAAGTTGAATCATAGGTATTTGCCGCTACAAATGACTGCCTCTGCTTAGCAACCTGTCTTGTCTCAGGACTCCTCTATGCCAGGTGAGGAAAAAAACACATCAACACAAGAAGGACTATCCAAAACAAAAGGATAATCAGGTTTGTTTGCTGACAGAGTAAAATAATTGATTCCAGATACTAAATCTAGAAGTGATTAGGCCTGAATCTGGCAAAACCAGTTTTTGCACGTGTGTTTGAGACTGGGGCATATATCCAGGCTTAACTCAGAGGGTAACTTAGCCTTTGAAAGCCTCACAGGCCACCCCCTGGCAGATGGAGGAGGTCTGTAGTCATCCTGTAGATGCTCTACTGTATTTAAGGCATAAAATGATGGCTAAGCCTCAGCATAATGGGCAAGTTTACGTGGTCACTGCTGCAAAAAACAAAGTACAGCTGCCCTTGTTTCGATTCACTGAGTTTAATACTGCTGTCTTTTTACCCCCATCCTCCCTACCTAAAATTTCATATCATAATTTCATAACATAAAAGGTCCAAACTCTGCCCTGCTTTGTTGTCTTCACCATCTGAAACAAACAAATAGCTAAACAAAACAAAACCAAAAAAACCCAAACAAACCCAAGCACTAGCTATCCATGAAAGAAAAACCAGAAACCAAAAGGCTCAGCATGTTCTAGAAGGGGGTGATGAGCCAGCTGCTAGTTAGTGTGGGCTGTAGAGCAATAGTCTCCAGATGACGCCTCACATCAGCTCACTAATCAGGAGCTAATCCTGAGAACTCCACAGGCTTTCTGTGTACCTGCAGGCATTGCAACCCCTTTGCATTTTTCTCCACCTACAAAACTGAAGTTAAAAGTAACTTGACTCATGAGTATACAGGTAATGCACCAAAAAAACCTCTGAAGATGTAAAAATGTCCATAAATGTGCATATGTTTTTTACATTGAAACATCTTTCCGTACTGAAACTCATGCTCTACCAACCAGTAATACATATATTCTAATGAACAGTGCATGCATGTGGCACGCAAGCTTGTGGTTTGCACTTTTAAATGAACCAGTACAATTCTTGGGACAAAAATTAAGTAGATTTTGAACAACTTCAAGACACAATCTACAAAACCTGCATGTCAAAAGTAACATCCACTGATCCTAAAGTATCCACATTAGAGGCCTCAACAAGTTCAGAAGTGTGCCACCACCCTGCATAATTTAATGCCTGAATAAACCTGTCAGAGTAGAGCAACTGAGATGAGAAGAACCATTTCCTCACCAGTAGTTAAGTATTGTTTTTCCATAATGTCCCACTGCAATAATTAGGTTTTTCTCCACTTAAGAGTGTTTAACCTGCTTTCTTCCTCTCTGAAAAACCTCTAGTCAAGGAAGTAGTGTAAAAATCATCTCAGCAGGAAGGTATGACACTTGATTCCTTTTATCAAATGCAAGAATGAGGAAACAAGAAGGTATTGTCCCTGCTGTAAAAAGCCTGGGGCAAGCTCTGTGGTTCCAGCAGATACAGAAGCTCACTGGAGCAAGCTTTTAACCCAACAGCATGTGAAATCCACTTGGCCAACTAGTCTCCAAAGTTACTGTTCACTACAGAAAGCTCCGTGAAGTGCAGTTTTGCCCAATAAGGATTTCCTACAGCCTCCAGAAGTGTTTCAGATCACACCGAATACCAGATTTCCCAAACACTAGAGTGTTACTAGCAGATACTACAGGATTTTCATTGTGTGTTAGCAAAACAAATCAAGCATGTAAAGCTCTGGATGGAAAGACACTTCCAGATAGGTACCGACATTCCTTCCCTCTCTCTTTACTTCCTCCTTCAGAGGCATCTGTGCATGAGACAGAGTTGCATCATTTTAGCTTTTCCCTTAGGATTCATGTGGGTTTTTTTGGTTACCACCTTTTCCCTAGGACATAGGAATCAGCAAAGTCCGTAGCACAGTGTACTGGCCCAGTCCTTCAAGAAAACTTGCTATTTGTGATGGTTTGACAGAAGGAATCATCAGTGCCTTAACTTTGACAAGCAGGAATCATGCAGCTGCTTTCTCAGGCATCATCCTGATTTTGAACATATTCTTAAGCAGACACACTACCTGCATAAGACAGCTATTCTTAGCAATGCTTCTTGATGTTGATTGATGAAAAATTCAACATAAGCCAACAATGTGCAAGTGCAGCCCAGAAAGCCAACTGTATCCTGGGCTGCATCAAGAGAAGCATGGCCAGCAGGTCAAGGGAGGTGATTCTGCCCATCTACTCAGCTCTCATGAGACGGTGCCTGGAGTATGGTATCCAGCTCTGGAGACCTCAACACAAGAAGAACACGGACTTGTTGAAGCAGGTCAAAAGAAGGACCACAAAGATGATCAGAGGGCTTGAACACCTCTCCTACAAGGAGCGGCTAAGAGTTGGGGTTGTTCAGCCCGGAGAAGGGAAGGCTTTGGGGAGATGTTATTGTGGCCTTCCAGTATCTGAAGGGGGCCCAAAAGAAAGCTAGGAAGTGCCTTTTTACAGGGGCCTGTAGTGATAGGACAAGGGGTAATAGCTTCAAATTGGAAGAGGGTAGATTGAGATTAGAAATTAGGAAGAAGTTCTTCACTCTCAGTGGTGAGACACCATAACAGGTTGACCAGGCAGGTTGTGGATGCTCCATCACTGGATGTGTTCAAAATCAGATTATCTGGGGCCTTGAGCAACCTGCTTTAGTAGGAACTGTCCCTGCCCATGGCAGGGGGGGTTGAAACCAGATGATCTTTTAAGGCCCCTTCCAACCCAAACCATTCTATGATTCTTCCTGGTGATTACACCAAGCTCTGTTTTAACTATCATAATGCTTAAGAAAATGCACTGAGATCATCACTGCCTGATCACAGGTCTGTGACTACCTGCCACACTATTCTAGGCTCATCACCCTCCTTCAGCCCTTGTGCTGTCCCCGAAACACTGGAAACACAATGGTGAGCCAAGCCACGAAAAGTCGTGCACTGTAAAACACAGTTGCCTGCATTTCTTTCCACCAGTTCAAGCTCATGTTCCCCATTACCTGGTTGATAACAGATACCTTCCTCCTCTTCCTAAAGAGGATGGGAAAAGCCCGAGTGCAGAGGCCGATTACTACTGTAGCAAATGCAATAAAATGACTGTTGAGTGATTATGTCTGTACTTTTAGGCACACAGGTCAGACCTAGATTACAAGCCTTCTGCTTCTATGCAATCAAGTTAATGGTTACTGCCAGAAGCAAGACATCCCAGACACATCTGGGTATATTTTAACTAATAATGGTTTGATTCTGAACATGCAATTCCAATAGGAGAAGATTTTGCTGAAACTACTAGACATGAATATATTAATGGTTTTTATACTGATTAGTAGCAGAAAAGAGAAAGTTAAGAGTGGTAAGACAAACAGGCATCTGACACTAACTGCTAGAGTCTCTGGTTTCTAAGATAGGAGCTCCAATATGCAACATTTGTATCTTTGACAGTTAATTATACCTACATATATCACCATGTCCCTCATAATTACACAGAATAATTTGAGGAATTATAACAAAAAATACTATGACAGCTGTGTGATTTCCCCCCTTTTTAAAATATCTTCAATATTTAAATAAATCCAGGCCCTGGATTTCCAAAAGCCTAACTTTCAATTCCCAAGATGAAAACAACATAGGTATCCAGTTTAACTCCTTCAGTGGAGTGACTATAGCTTTCCAAAGGAGAAGGATCTTTATTGTTTCATTGCCTGAATCATATGCAATCTGTGCAGTAACAGAGATTCAATTTGTTAGAACAGAGAGTGTTTCTAGAGAAAGCAGACATTCTTTTGCCATTTTTCTGAAAGGAAAGCTCCTTAATGTTAAAATGTCCAGCCTACCTTTTAAAATCAACTAAAATCTGAAGTCCAAACTTCTTGCTATACCTGGTTTATCTCCTTTGCCTTTGTATGTCTCCAAGCTAAGACTGAGTCATAGCTGCCTCTTCTACAGAGATTTGCAGATCTTTCCTTCAAAGCATCTAAAGATACTCAGCTCACACTGCAGAATAATGAGTAGTCAGGCTAGCTTCATGGTAAAGTTACTTGGTAATTAAAAAGCTACACAAGGCAATCACAGAAAACAGAAATGACAGTACTCCTTTCTCCACTGCCCACAAAAAGCATGATTCACCACATCAGACGTCTCAAAGAAACCACGGTATGAATAGTTCGTGTTACAATTGCACATCTTTAAGCTCTGTCAAGCCTCCTTCACAAGATTTCCTTCTTCAAAATGTTTCAATTTACTACAGCTTCTGCAAGGTTCTGTACTCAGCTGAAGTATATGAAAGCAGTGACATTTTCCTCATACCTGCACCGATCTCTTGGCCCTTGACCTGTATTGAGGAATGCAACTGTTAACAGTGCTTACAGTTCAGCAGTGATTACTGGGGTCATTTAATCGCCTGCAGATGGAAACAGCCTACCTTAAATGTCACAAAGGAAATATGTAGACTACAACCCTAGATACTTCATGGGTCAACTAAGTTTCTGCAAAGGACAGAGCTGCTTCAAATTGAACCAATTTAAAGGATGCTTTCTGATTTCTGGTTCTCAGTTAAGCTCTATTTTCCTTTTCTAAAACTTGTCTCCATAGGTAAAGTAATCAGAGTAACAGTAAAATTGTATTAATAAAGCTGTGGAGATAGGAGAACATCTATGGAAGGACTATTTTTCACTCTGATTTACTTTATCCTAGTATCATAATCACAATTTCAAAATAATTTACCTTGCTATCAACAGATTTTCTTTCAGCACAGAGCTGGCATTGATTACCACAAATTAAAAACAGCAAGGAAGAAAGCAAAAATGAAACACACTAACTCATGGCTAGAAAAATACGATCTTTTAAACTGAATTGTCCTTGCACTTCCCATCTGGAATGTCCATAAAAATTAGGAGAATTCTTTTAATTTCTCTATTAAAAGACTGCTTGAAACAATTGCTTTTTCCCCACTTTATTTTAATACTTCACAAAACAAAATAGGAGGCAGGCACAATCCAAGTAAGGACCTGAGACCAGATGATACTACAACAGCAAAGGGTGCATCAACAATGTTACTTCATATGGGTTACCTTTCATTGAAGTTGAATATAACACCTGTACATGATAAAAAGAAACACAAATACTGACAGTGTGAACATCTTGATGACTTCTGTGTGGACACTTATTTAAAGGTAGCACAGAAATAGGGAAGAGCACACGCTATGTGCTTCACACACTAAGGAAGTCTTAGGTCTGACTTTGACCTGACAGAGGAATAGAAATAAAGGATAAAAATTGCTGTTCAACAACACTGGTTTTTAATTGTTAGAGGCCAAACTCCTGAAAAGCAACCACAAAAACACAGAAAGAGAACAATATTTTAAGATAAGTAAAAGAAATTAGAAGTCCGGACAGTTCCTGCTATGGATAAAAATTGGATCTTGCAGTTCTGAGAAACAACATTCCTCATTCTGCCTCAAGTCGAGGTAAGACAGGAAGAATAAGATTTCCAAATGCAGAGTCTTGAGTTATGAAGTATCCTGAAGAATGTGCGTGTGCATGCTGGAAAGTGAAAAACATTTTTTAAAATGTAATTCCCTGCAGCACTGATATAATTTAAGACTTTACAGCTTCTACAGCATTAATTATTTCTCCCAGCCTGCTCCTCAACTCTGAAAGTGGAATTCAAAACCAACATTTTAGATTAGCCACCTCTGAACGGGGCCCATCAAAGAGGGGAGTTAACATGGCCATTCCCTGCTGCACCTTTTTCAGTAAATCCCATGGTGGTGGGGAGAGTAATGAATGATTTCCAACTGCTCTCCTCTGCCTAGACTCCATGCTTCCACTCCCCTCTATAACCAAGTTACAGGTCTTGGTTTGTGACAGTTGCCACACATGACTGTCAGAAATGTGCCTTAGTAGTGTCACACAACCTGAGGCTGCATGTACAAATGACATGTCACCAGACACACCCCAGCAGAACATGGGGCACCAGCCTTCTGCTCATGTGATGTATGTATGCTTGTTCACCTGAGAAGGGTAGCTGCTGCTTATGACTCTGAACAACCTTTGTAAAATCCTATGTGGCCCTTCACAGTTCAAAGACTGGACTCCAGTAAACCAGACAGACTGCCTATTCCTTCATTCCACCACTAGGGAAAAGCCCTGGTGGATATCAAATTTATCCTGAGCCAGCAGCATGCCATTACAGTTATACAGGCCACAAGCATAGTGGGCTGTATCAGCTACAGCACACCAGCAGGCCCTGGGAAGCTCTCCACCAGGCTGTGTTTGTGGTCTGTGTTCAACTTGAGATACAAACTGGAAGGAGTCCAACAGAGACCCAAAGAGATGGCTCGTGGCCAGTCTGGAGCTCTCAACATCCAAGGGGATGCTGAGAGGACTGAGCTTCCTGTGAGAACTGAAAGCTGAGGGGACATCCTATGCTGCTTTCAGATACCCAGTGACAAGATATAGGGAAGACAGAGCCAGACTCAGAGCCAAGAAAGGCTGTGAGAAGTCCATCCCTGGAGAGCCTCAAAATTTTATGGACCATACCCTGAACAATGTGACACAGCACAGCTATTAGTCACACCTTAAGCAGGGCACTGGATTAGAAGCCTCCAGAGGACCCTTTCAGCCTACAGTGTTCTGTCATCAACACAGGACACCACCCAGAGCTCACTTCTGCTCCCATTCATTTTAGAATAAGCCATCTAGTGCCTTTTCAGGGTAACAGAAATGCAACAACACACAGAATATGTAAGCAGATGCAAACCTGCAATACTCAATGTTTTTTTCCATCCCTTCACTCTCTGCCAAATCATGCTGCCTAGAGTGACAGGAAGGTGAGTGGCCATGTACTGTCTTTCCTGCTCAATTTCCAATTTCAACACCAAAATCAACCACCCCTGACCTAAGCAAAACAGAGCAAAAAGAAGCCTTTAAATGTACAAATAAGTATTCCAAATCTTTCAGTCCCTGTCACTTGTAACTGTGCAGTATTTGCTTAGCATCTGCAGATTCACCGAAGGCTAGTTCTCCCTTCATTTGAGATACACAGGAGTATCATGAAACCAATTCCTGACTAAAACAGCTATGATGATACTGCAGCCTACATTCTTACAACCACATTAAGGGAGAATGAGCTAATGAGAGTTAAGCTTCCATCATAACAGAAGAAACTTCATTTGTAACAAATACAGAAATGTATGAAACCTATCCTCTAAAAGGGGCTTTTAATTCTCTCTAAGTGCAGGACTGCCCTCTGAAGGGATGCACGTCTGAAATAGAGCCAAGCACAACTCCACCTGACTGTATTATCTCACCTGCAGTGCTGCCTTCTGCTGTGCTGCGATGTGCTGCTGCTCAGCATGATCACGGAAATCCTTGTTCAGTGGTGATCTTGCAAGTGCAATGCTGCAAACAAGAACAAGATGGTATGATGCATATCTCTGAAAAAGATGTGTCCTTGCCATTCTAGCATAGTTTCCATGACTTTCACAGTTCACAATTTATTTGACTCATGCCTTGACAACTGTTAACTATTGTTTGGAATTACTATTTGTTAATGTAAGAGAGAAAAGGAAAATGGAGCAACCATCGCTGCCATTTGACTTAGCGTAAACAACTGATGCCAAACTAAACCTACAAGACCTACAGTCCTGAATCCCACCGTGGATTTCACTCATGAGTGGAGTCCCACTGAAGTCAGTGGAACCACTGGGGTGCAATGTTAAGACAACATCAGCAATTTTAAGAACAGCAGCTTTTAATTTTCACAATGTCATTCAGTGACTGTTCTAAACAACTGTGACAAATAGAAGCACTAAAAACTGCTCTGCAGCGTTCAGTATAGGGCCTGTTCTTTGGCAGGTAGGCAGCAGATCATTGCTTTTGGTAAAGGTGCTTCCTTTTGATGTAACTGAAATAACAATTTTCTGGTGATAGTTAAGAGTACCTAAAATTGACTTTGCTGATCTCAGTTCAGCATACATTAGGTTTCAAATTGAATTGTCTACACAGACTTACTTGCCTTTCATATCTTAAGACTTGTAACCTTGTTAACCACAAAAGAAAAAAATAAAAAGCAGACTTTTTTTTTCCCCCCAAAATTTATATAAGTAACATGATAGCCAGATCCTCCAGACCAAAATCAGTGAGGACTGCCATTAGAGCTGTATCACAAGGCACTTCACAACTACCTCTGAAATTGGCTCTGCAGTCTGGTACTGAAAGCCTACCTCTCCTCAGTCATAAAGACAAAAGTATGAAGGATAACAAAGGACCCAAGCAAACTCATCAACTGACCTTTCCCAGCAGCTTCAATGTCAACAGCTGATTTAGTAAATCAATTTTTCAAAAGCAGCCATGCTCATGAAAAGACCTTTAGACAAATCTATGCCTAATTATCAAAACCTAAGTAATAATCCTCTGAACAGGTTTTACCACAAATATTAAGATAAGCTTCACTGCTGGAAAAAAAAGTACTGTTCAGTCTATTTAAAACAATTTCAGTTATTTTTAAAGTATTTATTTTGCCTTTAATTCTGTACCCTCTAACTTTTCAATGATTTCTGTAGCTAATCTTAAAGCTTCACCATAAACTGACATTTTCCAAGAGTGCTCTTTTGTTCTTGCATAGATTTCCATACATCAGAAAGGCCACAAATCAGTTAATTCACCCTTATGCTGGCAATGCCACTGTTGCACTTCAGATATCACAGGGTGTCAGGAGTTGGAAGGGACCTTGGAGATCTTTGAGTCCAACCCCCTGCCAGAGCAGGATCATACAATCTAGCATGATCCCTGTCTCTCTTGAACTGGGGAGCCCAGAACTGGACTCAACACTCCAGGTGAGGTCTCACCAGGGCAGAGTAGAGGGGGAGCAGGTACATCCATCTCTTTTCTGTCAAGTTTGTAGAATTTCTGTGGTCTCATTTCTGACAGGTCTGTGGTCCAAAACCAAGGCACAATATCCCTGACACAGAAGTGTCAGCTTCTCAAAAGTCACAAATCAGCCCACTAAGTCAAAGCAGTTTGACTGCTGCTTTGTAGTTTCCCCCTCCCCACCATTCAAAATCAGTAAATTCTAGTTCTACTTATAGTGTTCCCTTGAAGAACACAGAAAGCAAACAAGCACGCTTGGAAACGGGGAGACTTGCAATGAAGTATGGAAACACTGCTGCCAGGAGTCAAGGGTGGTACGAAAGAGTATGATATTTCTATTTTCTTCTCCAATCAATAATTTTGCTTGAATAATACCTGTATAGAGTCACTTCACAGATCTATCTCAGGTGATTTCAAATTATCTGCATGCTTTTTGACATTATGAAGGAATAAGAGGTGACCTAAAATCTCCTTGGGAAAAAAAAAAAAAAGCATAGGAAGCACTCAGACTGGTATCCAGAGTATTTGACTCTTGTACAGATGCTGCACTTATCTAAAATGTGGCACTGCACTTGATTTATGCTAACCGAAAGTTCAACTATCTCAATTCATCCACATAAACCAGCATGTGATTTTCTAGTTACTGATTTACAACAAAAAAGTAATCTTCTTGTCTTAAATCAGAGAAATTCCAGTGACAGCTCTTTAACTCAGATTAAATTGCTACACATTATGGTGTAGAATCATCCTTACCACACAGCATCTTTTATAGGAAGATCTGCAGTAACATAAACTGTCTTTGTCTTGCACGCAGGGAGTTTCAAGGATAACTCACACCCTGACATAACTGTTCATCTCTAAACATACAGTACCTGAACCTAATGGTCTGCTACTTCCATACCTTAGGGCTTTTTAGCTAAACAATTAGATGCTTTCTCAGTGTGTGTTCCCTGATTCTTCTTTAAGGTAGACATTAATACAGTTGAGTAAGGGAGATGTAGACATGCTTACTCAAATGGAGATTATGTAAACCAAAATTCAGAGTCTGTAAATAATTTAAAAACTAATGTATTCCTGAAGTGCAAGGTCTCTCTGATTGGTTAATGAGGGTGGTCAGTAAACACTTCTGATAAGTGCTTATTTGTTTGCAGCTCACTCGCCTTTTTTTTTCCTTTTTTAAAAAAAAAAGGGAGGGGGGAAAAAAAAATAAAAAAATCAAATCTTTGAAGTAATCAGTGATGTCCAAATAGGTCTAAGAACATAAAATACCTGGCTCCAGGGTGATTTGTGGAAGACTGGTTTTGCATGAGTAACTTTCTCTTCTCCTTGTCTAGTTCTGCCAGGATTGCAACCCTGTTTTTATTCTGGAAACCTGGTGGAAATGACAGAAAAATATTAGAGAGATTTACTTGATTTCTGTAGCCCAAACCTAATCTTGTGGAATTAAAAGTCTTTATACAATGACATCATAATGAATACACTAATCTTCAGAACTTTGCACCCATCTGATAGGCTATTAATAAATAGGTTTCATTTTTCCTTTTCTCATTTTACAACATGAAATAGATTCCTTAAGCTATCATACATATTAATACACTTTATAATAGAGATTTCGATCTCAAGTCAGATCCTACCCCATCCCAAGCAAGATCTGGGTGAAGAACAAATTGAGAGCTTATGGGTGAGAACTAAGGTGACACTGTTGTGTGTATTTGCTACAGGCCACCTGATCCTCTATCTGTACCACAACTACAGGTAGAGGAAGTTGGTGAGGCCTTCTGCGAACAGCTGAAAGTAGCCTCATGATCACAGGCCCTGGTGCTCATGGGGGACTTCAACCACCCTGATACTTGCTGGAAAGGCCACAGAGCAAGACACACACAGTCCAGGAGGTTCCTTCAGAGTACTAACTGCAGAGCACTTTTTGACACACGTGACGGAGGAACCAACAAGGAGAGGTGTGCCGGGAGATTCTGTACTAACAGCCAAAGAAGGACTGGTTGGGGATGTGAAGGCTGGGGGCAGCTTTGGCTGCAGTGACCATGAGATGGTGGAGTTTAGGATCCCGTGCAGAAAAAGCAGGACATTAAGTAGGATTACAACCCTGGACTTCAGGAGAGCTACTGTTGGTGTCTTCAGAGATCTGGACAGACTGGAGAGCTGGGCAAAGGTAAACCTAATGAAGTTCAACAAGGATAAGTGTAGAGTCCTACACCTAGGGAGGAACACTACCATGTACCAGTACAGGTTAGGGGTAGATGTGCTGGAAAGCAGCTCCATGGAGAAGGACCTTGGTGTCCTGGTGGACAATAAGTTCTCCATGGGACAGCAATGTGCCCTTGGGGCTGGGAAGGCCAATGGTATCCTGAGGTGTATGAAAAAGAGTGTGGTCGAGGGAGGTTCTCCTCCCCCTCTACTCGGCACTGGTGAGACCACATTTGGAGGATTGTGTTTGGTTCTTGCTGCCCCAGTTCCAAGAGGGAAAGGGAAATAGTAGAGAGAGTCCAACAGAGAGATGATGAAGGGACTGGAACATCTCTCTTATGAGGAAAGGCTGAGAGCCCTGGGGCTGTTTAGCCTGGAAAAGAGAAGACTGAGAGGGGATCTTCTGAATGTTTACAAATAACTGAAGGGTGGGTGTCAAGTAGAAGGGGCCAGGCTCTTTTCAGTGGTGCCCTGTGACAGGACCAGAGGTAATGGTATCAAGGTGAAACACGGGAAGTTCCACTTCAACATGAAGAAAAACTTCTTCACTGTGAGCCCTTCTTCACACAGAGCCTGGAACAGGCTGCCCAAAGAGGTTGTGGAGTCTCCTTCTCTGGAGGCTTCCAAGACCTGCCTGGATCTGTTCCTGTGTGGCCTGCCCTGGGTGTTCCTGCATTGGCAGGGGGTTGGACTCAATGATCTCCAGAGGTCCCTTCCAACCCCTACCATTCTATGACCTGCTTGGAGGAGTATCATGGGTGAGGGCTCTAGAAGAGAGGGGAGACAAGAGAGCTGGTTAATAGTCAAGCACCACTTCCTCCAAGCTCAAGATTGATGCATCCCTCTAAGTAAGAAATCAAGCAAAGGAGAGGGGGCCTCCCTGGGTGAGCAAGGGACTTCTGGAAAAAAAATGAAATAGAAAAAGGAAGTTGCAGAATGTGGAAAAAGGGACTGGCCTCTTGGGAGGAATACAGGAAAGCTGTCAGAGTATGTGGTGATGCAGCGAGGAAGGCTCTTGGCCCCTTAGAATTAAATCTGACAAGGGGTGTAGAGGACAACAAGGATGCCATCTTCAAGTACATCAGTAGGAAAAGGAAGACCAGGGGAAAAGTGGTCCCACTGCTGAACGAGGTGGGTGCCCTGGTGATGGAGGAGGATACAGAGAAGACAGAGTTACTGAATGCCTTCTCTGCTTCTTCACTGCTAAGGCCGGTCCTCAGGTATCCCAGCCCCTGGAGATAAAAAGAGAAAGTCTGGAGAAAGGAAGACTTTCCCTGGGTCAAGGAGGATTGGGTTGGAGATCATTTAGGCGAGCTGGACACCCACAGATCCATGGGCCCTGATCAGATGCACCCATAATTGCTGAGGGAGCTGGCTGGAAATGTTGCCAAGCCACTCTATCATTTTTTGAAAGATCATGGAGAACAGGAGAGGTGAGTTAGGACTGGAGGAAAACCAAAGTCACTCCAGTCTTCCAAAAGGGGAAGAAGTAGGACCCAGGAAACTACAGGCCAGTCAGCCTCACCTCCATCCCTGGAAAGGTGATGAACAGCTCATTCCCAGTATCATCTCTAAGCATGTGGAGGAAAAGAAGGTCATCAAGAGTGGTCTGTATTGCAGTGCTGGATGCATGGGTAATATGCATATCATATCCCACACTAGCCACTTTGATAATACAAGATGCACCTGGTTTTCTTGCAAATATATCAATCTGTTCAATGCTTATCAATATCTAAAAGACAGGTGTCGAGAGGATGGGGCCAGACTCTTTTCAGTGGTGCCCAGTGTTAGGCCAAGGGGCAACAAGCACAAACTGGAACACAGGAAGTTCCACCTAAACATAAAGAGAAACTTTTTTACTTTGAGGGTGATGGAACAGGCTGCCCAGAGAGTTTGTGGAGTCTCCTTCTCTGGAGACTTTCAAAACGTATATGGACATGTTCCTGTGTAACCTGCTCTAGGTGAACCTGCTTTGGCAGGACGATTGCACTAGATGATCTCCAATCACAGGAAGAAGGCAGGCAAATAGTGACAAGTGGGGCCAGGCTCCCCTTGGCTGACTGCTACCAAGAGTGAGCAGGT